>JAGXCT010035235.1:73625-110333 GCA_022495035.1 Philopotamus ludificatus
TTTTTTCTATAGCGTGGTCCCTATCTGAACGTTATAGAAAGGTTGACTGTATATAATTCATTAAAATTGCTTTCTAGCGTTGAAATGAAGAGAAGAAAGACTCCCAATGAAAGTCGTATTGAACTGCATATTAGCGGCTGATAGGGATAGGTTGACGATCACTGGTATAGTATATTATATTATTTTATAAAACATTAATTATAAGGAATTACAATAATGTATAATCTTAAAATACCAAATGTATATATTTTCATTCTGATTCTCATCTGCAAACGGTCCCGAAAATTATCATTTTCTACCGAGTATTTTTATACAAAATATTAGGTTATCCGGAAAGTTATGTCATATTTTTAACTAGTTTTCCATGCTAATGATTTAAATTCTTCTTTCGTGATTTTTGACACATGTCGATACGCACTATCGTGCTGCAGGAACACTTAGCTAGAAACTAGGTGTTTCAAAATGGATCATCCTTTCCACCACACAGACAGATTTTTTGGAGTTGATGCTGTCCTTGGGTTTGTTTTTGGATCTTTGCTCCGAAACAACCATTGTTTTTTTGTCATCCATTTGAATAAAGTACTCATTTTTCAACTCCAGTAATTTGATTATGTAAAAATGGTTCTTTCGATTGTCACAAATTTCTTAAACAGTTGCAGTTGGATTTGATTCGTTGGATTGGCATTCAAAATGTATTCATTCATAATTTTTGATCTTATAAGGATGTGAAACAATCTCTGACACGTCCGAACCTCCAAAACATCACCTAGTAAATCGCAAATATTGTTAATTGCGATAGTTATATTTTCTTTCTTTAAGAAATGGTAAATCATTGGAAAGCAAATAAATGCTTCATTCGGAATAAATGCCTACATCCAATCTTTGAAAAACTTCCGGAACACAATTTTTAGTATGACATTGAGTACCATAAGTATTACTCTAACAATGTCAAGATATGTCAGGACAATTACTTCACAATCTGTGAATTTAAACAATTTACCATATTATTTTTTATCAAACCTTGTAAATTAGTATACACCATTTTTAAAATTGATTGATTTTTCATAAACCAGATGTTTTTATATTGAACAAAATTAATTATCAAAGCTTAAAGCCTTGGGAATTTAATGCAGTTCTTGGACATGTTTTTAGAACCCACTTTTAATCTCACAGATTTAATTTACACTCCTACGGATTGTTTTCTCTTTAATTAATGAACTAAATAAGAAAATCATGATAAAAAAATAATAGTGTTCTTCAACCTTTTACATCAGCGGACTGACGGGAAACTGAGACAAATAGCATTTTGCATTTGTAACGTATCCACCGTGCAAAAAGAGAATCAGATATAACGTTGCACATTTATTAATCAAAATTAATTATAATTATATTTCCGTGTGAATTTTGATTTTTACTAAATTTATAATATAAATGTGTATTACAAGCTACTTACCCGAGTTGTAAAAATAAACAAAATCAAATAATATTATGAACATAAGACAAAGAAGCACACGGAACAACACATGGGATTTTTTTTACATAAAATAGACAAACGTAACCATCGTATCGTATTAATAATAAATGCGAGATTATAAAACGTAATAATTTAACCCTTCGGATATTAAAACACAAATCCATCTCATTACGACATCATTAATTATTTAAATGCTTGATGAATACGTCGATAAAGATTTATTATCGTTTTCCAAAGGGTTAAAATCAAAGCTAACGTGTGCATAAAAACAACATTTCAGATCGAGTAACAATTAATATACAAATCATCGTTACGGGATTATTTTTAGTTTGCATTAAAATTCAACGAATTAAATGTTAGGCGTGAATTAGTAGTATTTATTTTTTTTTAGATAAAAAACACGACATTCCTTGTAATGCATCTAAAAGCGGGTGATTGCTAAGACAAATCAAAACGACTATAGCAAAAAATTATATTGAAAAAAATAAAACCTATCTGAAATCATAACGGACTGCGTGCACAAAACGTCAAAAACATGTTTTTTTTTTACATTCAGTTTTACCTATATAGCTGGTCACAAGGGTGCGGAACTTGCGATGGTTTCCCTTAATTTCCGGAAGGTCAACTATAAATATTTAACAAGTGCTGGGGTAACATGAATAATACAAATGTAGAAAATATTCAAGTAAGTACACAAAACAAAAAAAGTAATACAATAGGAGTACAGAAACAGATTAGCATATGATGGTAATCAAAAAGATATTCATAAAATCTACGAGAGAATGTAAGGAATTTGATATTACATGTACAATTTGTGATTTATGTCATGTTGTTCCTCAACGTAGACGAATTATGACTGCTAGATAAATATTAAATTCTGTCACTTTTTGTTAATGTAAGAGAGAGTTTAGTTGTATTATGTATACAATTGTTTATAATGTTAATTGATCGATGAGGATACACAAAACGAATAAATACTTACGAGATGGTATTTTCGTGAATACTTTTTTAGCCATGAAATCTTGAAACCGCTGAGCATAAAAATTCGGCCTATGCACGGAAACGGTATCCTAGAAAATATATAAAAACATATATTAAAATCACCGACGACTCGATACTGCAAAAATAAACGGTAATATTATACCCCATCGTGAATCATAGATTTCCAGGTGTGTTCAAGCTTCTTCCTAAAGCGATACGATTGGAGAATATCTATGACACCGACAAAGAGCAGTAATCTTTCGCCTTTACAATTTCTTGCCGGTATACCACCAGAGCTGAAATCATTAAAAGTTCAGTTAAAAAAATAATTCTCACGTAACATATAAAGTCGAGTCATATAATCAGAACTGGAAAGAAATCAATATTGACTTGACCTAATATTATAGATAAATCAACTTACGGCACATCTTCCTCTTCGTCGATGGGTTCGCTTTCAGCTTGAATACTTTCCATAGCCGTTGAGTGGGCGACCAATCGTTGCCGATTTATAGACCTTGTAAAAAAACATAATCCATTAGAAAAAAAAACAAATAAAAGTCAAAAACAATTTCTCAAACTCAAAAATTGATTCCTATTGCATATTCTCTAAATTATTAACTATTGAATAGATCATAAAAAAAAATTAACGATTCAATTAATCTAACATTCTATCAAAACACGAAAAATAAGTCAATACAAAATTATCCGAGTTATAAAATAAATCACCGGTAATTCATTATGAACCAAAACTTCAAAAAAATATATACGACAATAGAAGTATCTAACACACACACTTGTTAATTTAAATACGTATAATATAGACAAAACATAAACAAGCATGCGTATATACATTTTGTGCATGTATAAATAAATAGAGTACAATATTCACAATGCACAAATTATGCAAAAATAGACGTATATATTCGAGAATGAATTATTTCGTTATCCTGTATTAAACTGCACCTTAGTAAAATAGTATAATTTCATGCACCGAATGATAGCATCCGATAAATATTACTGTAAAAAAATCAGTATTAGAAAGATGATTAATATTGAGAATCTTCGCATTGATCCGGTGAAAGATTAGAGATTAAAACATGCATTGAGTGAAGAGACGTGCTGGACCTTACGTATATAATACGGCCCAATTAAATCATTCACCGTCATTTGATTATCGGTATCAAATCAAACTATGCAATAAAATAGATGATATGACAACCCTAAAGAAATATTAAACGTTTTTAGAAGAATCAACCTAACCCTTAACTATCTTAAGGTGACATGCACGTAAATAACTTTGATATTAATAAAAAATAGAGTATATCATTCTGAATACTAACGATCTCGAATTAGTTATGGCACAACAACCTTTAATATTTAAACAATGATTTTTTAGATGCTCGCGCTGAATGTTATTGATTAAAAAAATTAGCGATAATAAAGCACGAGACATATGTACGTAGATTATTTCGTGAGAGGACGCAAGACATTAAAAAGTTAGTTATGTCAGCGTTAATAAACAGTAATGTAGCCAGTTGTTTTTAAATCAAACTAATCACAATGAGACACCCATACATTGCAAAACATACTGTGTTCTCCGGACTTGATTGTTGAAGTCTTCCTTAGTCTTCTGTTCAGATCTGAAAAGTATTGTAGAATAAACAGTAGCCGTTTATACAGAATTAAGTTGCTTCATGCAGAAAACATATTTGTGTATTCCCAACACGTAACCGTCAACGAACTCAACCGTCACCGAAAAAAACAACACAATCTACCGATTGACATATCATTTAATAAAATTTTGAACGGTACTTTCAAATATATTTTTCACCAAGAAAATACTACCGTCTCCCACAGCTACCGTATCATTCAATGTAAATAAAATAATAATGATTGAATGCGATGGAAAACATAAATAATGCAAACCTTGTTCTTGTTAGCAGCGATCGCTCTCCAACCATGCCGTCGTCGTCGGATTTGCCTTCACCGGCAGCAGCGTTTTTTTCTTCAGCCTTTTCCCTATGCGCCCTATCCAAATTATGAATACCAACGAGTAGCGAGTAATCCATTATCTATTGACAAAAAAAATATATATTAAATAATTTTATGACAACATTTAGCTGCACTGCATTACATAGAATATCCCGCTGGTTGAGTGATGACGGTTTCCATGAATTTCTCGAACCATAAAACTGAAGCAATATTCAATTCAAAGCTCAAACGACATATCCGAAAACTCTTTTGAAATCAACTCATTGCCTATGAGGGTCGTGGATTCCACGCCAAAAGCGTTTATGTGTATGTCCCGGGCGCACATATCACACGCTAGCCGACGCCACACTTTGATTGGCTGTAACTTTTACGTTTTGTTTTTTCAACTATTTTTTTTAGTTAGATAATTGATAGTTATGTAGTAATCCAAAAAGAATTTTAGACCTTGAGGAGATTTTGGGCAAATGCATATAAAAACATTTTTTCTATAAGAAGGAGTGTATTTAGAAATTGTCGGCAATTTTTTAATGTTTAATATTTACTGCAAATTGATCACCATTTAAGAATTTATTTATTTATTACACGGTATAATAAAATACTTTATTTATAAAGTTAAAAATCATTAAATTATATAAGGGATAACCTATGAAAATGTTTTTTGACATCGTCCTTTTTAATGTCAGCTGTGTTTTTTTGATTGTCGATCTGTTTATACATATTTCTTTTGTTATTGGTTGGTGGACTTCTAACTTTCAACTTTAAAAAAGGATTTGTGTTGTAAGAGTAATATTTAGAAAATTGCATGTTATACGAATTTCGTCAAAAACCTAATGCAACGACAGCGATATTTACGGAGATATGTTGACTTTAGCAATGTCAGAAATTGTTCAAACAATTTCAAAGTGTAAATTTTGACTTAAAAAATATTCTTCAAAGTAAAAAGTGGAAAATGAGGTGTTACAGATCGGAGTTAATGCAAATACAGTCGGATACTCTTGGTCTAGAATGCAAGAACATTTCTAAATAATTAGCAAGATTCATAAACAGTATTTAAGTAATGAAAGCAAATCTTGAAAGTGAATGTGTCAAAAATAGAAGAAAATTCAACATTTCTTCAACAAAACCAGTTTTATAGCTTGTAGATAACATGATTATTAATTTGATAGTGCAAGTTAACTGCGACTGAGCTAAGTTAGTAGTCGGATAGGTGTCCGGCGTAAACTATGAATTTAAGGAATTCTTTATGACACTGGCCAGGGAGTATGTAAGTGGAAGACACCCATTACTTTATGCATGCTTTATAAAAATATTTATGTAGATTGGCGTTGGAATTAATAAATTTAATTGCATCTATCCTTTGTTGAATAAATAATTATAAAAGAAATCATATAAATATCAATCCAACTTAAATAATATTAAAAATAATCAGTGTCGTGGTTTGGCACTAGGGGAATATTAGTAGTGAGAGACTTAGATCTCCCCTTGCGTCTTTAGAATCTTTATATGGGTAAATGGCGCTTTAGAATCTTTCTGTCATGTCATCGATCCATCGTAGTCAAATAAATAAATAAATAATCTAGGGGGATGAGAAGTGGATTAAGTACTCAAAACAATCTGGCTTTCTAAAGGGCAGGTATCACTAGCAACGCTAAAACTGAACCTAACATCAAAAAGGTACCTTTGTCTGTACGGTGGGATTATAAAGGAATTTTTCATTATACTTAAATATGACCAGACAATATTGAGAGAGGATATATAATTAATACAGTAATACCCCTTATATTAAAAGTAATACCTTAAAACTTTCTAAGACTCGACAGTCTCGCTGTATTGTCTTTATAAGAGCACCATATGTATCCGCTTCCAAAAGCAACCCTTGCGGATGATGTTCCATAAAATCTAAATCCTTATATGTCGGCGATTTCTTATTTCGTTCCGATTTCGAAGCCTTAAAAATTAAAATAATCGTTGATTTCAGTTTAAAAAAAATATCTCAAGAATATATTATTTATTTATTTACCTTTCTTTTATACGTTGAACCTTTGAGATCGTATTTCTGATGCAACTTTACTACGGATGGCAACAAATTGTTCATTGCAATTAATCTTACATTTTTACTATTGCACTGATAACAGTATAATCCAAAAAACTTTGGAAGTAACGTCCTCGGATTCTAAAAATAAAATTAAACGTATTTATACGTATGTTTTTAAGATGAATAAAATTTTATTCAGTTAAAGATAATCACCTGGTTGAGATTCAAATAATATCCTGGCAATAATTTCTGAAGAAACTCCCCTTCTTTGTGTTGAACCGTTTTGATGATAAATTCATCATCGTCGGTTAAATAAAATATACTTCCACTGGCTCCAGGATTGCTAAGCTCGCGCAACGGTGAGCTGCACATGGACATCTGCAAAATAAACGCCGTCATATAAAACATTCAATGTTAGCGTTAGAGTCGGTAAAAAAATATCTAACCAAGAAATCATCGGGTTGAATGCCGAAGAGATCTCGAAAATAACGGAAAGCGATAGGTGCGTATGTTCTAAAACGGAATTCGGAATAATGATGCGCCGGGGTATGATTGCTGCCTTCGTGCGGAAAGTTTGTTGTTTCGACGGTCATAAAATCCTGCATAAGCAAATCGCGCTCGGGTTTCGAAGCCAGACCACCGACCGCATGCTGAATTCCTATAAAATAAATACATAAATGTTAAATCATAATTTTTTTCATCTGAACATGCGCGATTAATAAAATCAGATTGAACAAAAAATCGTTGTAAAGTTCAGTATAAATTTATTAGAATTTGGACTTTAATTCTGCACGAATATATTTAAATCATTCATATAAATCAAATGAAGGATATATGCTAGGCTAACGTACCGAGTTGGATAGATCCCATAATCTGAGTGGTTTGAATTTTTTTATATGTGATCTCGCCGCCGACTCCGACTCGGCGATGACCAATTTTTTTGTCTGCTTTGTGGACCTGAAAATATTTAAAGATATACATCCCGATTTCTCCAACAATGAGCATAGTTCCTCGTAAAAAATACCCTCGATCTAAATATCTCACGAATTTTCCCCAACATTTGGATAGAATAGCAACGATTACTTATCACGAGCCATTTTATATAACACTACAATTAAATACAATCCGAACGTCTCTACTCGCCGCTAAAATCTCGGCGACAAAATCCAATTTTAAATGTATCCGTTTCAGCGGCTCTGTAATACTGAATATTTTAAACAACACGACTAAAATATAATATAACTCAATTAGTAGCACAGTGTGGAATAAGTGTCGCTGATTGCTCGAAGATATGTTACGTAAAAATAAACAATTAACTTTGCATAATTGTCGGTAGCAATATTCAATTCACACTTTAACTAAAGGTATCAGCTGGTGCCACCGTATTTTTTTTCTAATTTTGAATCTCAATAAATCAATTACACTGTGATAAAACGACTCACCGGTTTAACGATGGTGCTTAATTCGAGATAACCATTGTATTTAATCCTAAAACTCGTATTGAAATGTAATATTTACGGCAATTTGTGTTATTAATTGAATAAAACATTAAGAACGTAGTCGGATTTTGCAAGTTTAACATTGAAATTTACAATGAATCGTGATAAATAGCAAAAAATATTCATTATAAAATCATCCTTGACATGACAAGTCACAACTAATAGGTTTTAATTCAAGGCAGATATTTTATTAGGTATATTTATATTTTTATCAGCAAAAATTGTTCCAATAAGATTGTAATTTCAAAACAATCGCGGCATTCTTCCGTTAAAATAAACAATTATATATTAAAATTACGTCAATATCGTTGCGCTATCAAAAATTATTATCCAATTACGATTTCTACCAAAAAATACTAATATCAATCAAATATATTACATAAACATACGATTATCAAATATTAACTCAATATCGCATAAATTTCCAGTTATAATTTAAAACGAATACTATATTATACGGATAATTACCTATATTAAGATTTCACATTTCTATTTATTTTTTAATAACTCTCCGAGTATATTGAAACGTATACGTTTAAAAATGTTTAATCGACGATATAAATAAATAACATTGTATTTATAAATAAGACCAGCGTCTATCCGAGTTCACTAGACGAGTAATATAAATCGTATACATTAAGCTACTGATCTGTCGGTATATAAACATAAGTCATCGACGATAGACACGGAGTATTTATCAAATGTAAACAGTGGCCCACACATTATAATAGCGGCGCGTACGATTATTTTATACATAACAATAACAGAAATCATGACATCGCGAGAGGAAAGTATGCGAAAAATTCGCGGAATTTCGAGGTGAGTCACATAGGTGGAATTGTCAAAAATGACAGGGGCCGGCTAGCACTCACGTCATTCTTGTCGGCGGCGCCCGGCTCCTTGTCCTTGTCTGAAACGAGAAAGCAAACGTCAGATTGCGGGGGTGAAGGGGCGGGGGCGCGCGAGCTGGTGCTGGGGGGCGGGGGGGCGCACCATCGTCGTCCGGGCGCGAGTCGGACGCCTCGTGCTCGTCGAAGGTGCGCGGCGTGAAGGTCTCCATCATCTCGATGTCGGGCTCGGCGGCCGCCATGCTGCCGCCGCCCGCCGCCGGCCGCGACTCGCGAGCACGTCAATGAAAGTTCATACTCTTCGATTATTGCACGCGCCGCTGCTCCCTTTCCGGCCAACTACTGTAAGACGATAAATGAGAATATCGTACAAATAAAACGCTAATAAAATTATTTACCACGTAAATGAAACGATCATAATCATCTACTCACTAATACAAATGCTACATTATGATTATGAACTCATTGAGTGGTTAAATTTGCATGAGTAGTATTACAAAAATGAATGCTTGAGGAACTATAGCAACACTTGCCTTAAACTAAGCCAGGGGAATCATATGTCTACACCATCGCTAATGATAGCTATACTAGCGTGATTTATAATACTATTTTTAATCTAGAAAAACCACGACAATGGAAGGACATCTTATGATGATCCTAAAGAGGTTTACCATTTATTAACATATTACGGCGTCTCCTTTCTTGATCAACGCTAATATCTTGAAACACAACAATGCTCTCGTCCACTGTTTTTTTTTATATATAAACTATACCATACCTATCTTAATCCATTCATTGCGGCAATTCGCAAATCCTTTTCCTTAATTATAGATTCCCATTTTTTTTTATTTAACCGATTCGTCACACGGCTCGAAAACATTTCAAGTCAAGATATTGATGATTCTTTTTTAAATGATTAAAATAGTATGTTATTCTTGATATGGTTCATAATTAAGTCGATATTTTGGATTTTTTAACTAATCAATATGATGCGTATATGAGAAGCACACTCGGTGATGTTCGGTGGCAGCCTGAGGACACGCGACAGCTAGACCGCGACCAAATTCTCGCGGCATGTTTCATCGTACCTTGTACTTAGTACATCGTACAGAATGCGAGCGAGAAAAAATATCACGCCAGTGAATATTGTTGTTTTTATTTATTTTCGCAATTGCGGACAATAATGGTCGATAATTATTTATAATATTTATTTTTTAACTTTTTTAGACAGATACAAAAAGTTTGTGACATGTAGGATTTGTGTCAAAAGAGTTATTCGAAAAAATCTAAAACTTGGCGCCCCAACTAAACCCCTGTCGGCACGACTAGGTTAAGAAGCTTCAACATTACTTTAAAAATACCGCCGCCCTGCCCTGAGGCGGCCGCCTCTTTGCCTCGGGGCACCGTACGGCCTTGCACAAGTCATCACAGGCGGTAAAATGTGTCATGGAATTTTAAGACATACCAAGGAACGATGACGACGGGATTATTTAATAATATTTCTATCAGTGTTGGGCGGGGACTATTCATGCGTTTCATTTTGCCTCTCAAAATTTTTTCACCGCATAATAAAGAGCGATAGCGTCCATTTTGCGAATCATTTATTTAAACATATATTGTCTCAATTGATCGAAATACGAATTGCACAATTTTTGTATGGCAATGAATTAAACGTTGGTTTTTAAAAAGACGCAACGAACATTGAGTGAATCGTTCGTTCGTATATGTCGTAAATCGTATTGAAAAGAGGTAAATATCACAGTGCATTACCGGTGAGGGATAAAATTCGTTAATTTGAGTGGCGTTAGGTTGGCGAGCGTGGCGGAGGTCACGTGTCCGCGCATGCGCCGCGCCGCCGCCCCCGCCGCAGTCGCGCCCGCCAGCCGCCGCGCATCCGCCGCCGCCCCGCCGGCCGCCGTGTTTACGCCGCGCCCCCCGCGCCCCCGGACATGATAGCTGTCGACGTCCTCCATTGTAGGCTTTCGTTATTTATTCGAGTACAATTTTTGACATTTGACAGCTTTCATTGTATTGGTTTTGTCAAAATAATACGTTATGCATACGATTTGTATTACGCGTAAGATTTTGTGCCCTCCTGTGATACTTAAAACCCATTTACATAACGCCCGAGAACGTTTGCGAAGACTTTAACGAGATGATGTCATGGCACCTTTCATAAATAAATAAAACGTCGACGAATTTCTCTCAATAGTATTCATTGTACAATGTAAACGAACGTCGATCGCAATCGCGACATCATCATTTATACATAAAATAAATGATTCCGAGAAATCTATGAATTGATACATTCATTCTGATTTTTCGCTCGCGTTAACGAATCCATTTCAATCGATTGTAAATCCTGTCATTTTTGTTTCAGTTTCATATCATATCCGTTTAAACATAGTGACGCCGAATAGTATAATTGAATTGGTTTTGTAAACGAGTGCAGTGTGATAAAGAATTCAATGTGAATTATTTGTGAACATAGAAATGAGACATTATACAAATATCTACGACAATCTTTGGATTACCGTCGCAAGATATTCGGTGTTGATAGCTACTACATAAATTCGTTGTAAGTATGGACGTATGCCACCATTTTTCAAATTGCATTTTATTTACGCAATATAAACATAGATCAAGATAAGATTTGTATGCATTTATCTGATGATTAAAATCAATTTTACAAATAATATTTCTTTGATCTATATTTATAATACGATTTTATAGATTTGTGTATGTTATCTGTCATATTAACACGATGCCTATACTGATTTAGAAGACGTTTTAATAATTAAATATAATTACAGCATCTTCAATCGACTTGGACGGTCCCAGCTTTCTCGATTAACTCGATGAATAATATTCAAAATTTGATTATCCTGTTGATTTTTGTATAACTGCTTATTTGTTCTCGTTCATCCATGACGATCGACCAATTATTTTAAAATATTGAAATCAAAATTGATAGATGTCAGTTACGATAATGTATTCGGCGAAGACAACCATTGTGTCTGCATTAATTTATGGACACATAACTTAGATAGCTGCGTTTAATAAATAATATATAAAAGATGGGAATCAATCGAATTAATTATATATCGAAATAATACTTATATACCAGATTAACCTTATTAAACGATTTTTTAGTACGGAATCGTAAAAACTAGGTTATGAATCTATCGTGCATTCTTAAATGACGCATCTCAATGTTAAATTTTTATTATGCTAATGTATTGTAATATATTTAATAGAAAAATAAGGAAATGATATAGAGTAAGGACGACGATACGCCGATTGCATACGAGATATCCTTCATTTTGTGTCTTTTATTCCATATCAGAAATCTAAATACCGCATTGTCACGTTGAAAATTTCGTTTAAATGTCAATCATTCAAGGAATTAATCAGATTCACCTCTCGATATGATTCATCTGGATAAATTATTATTTAATTCAATTATTTAGAGATCTTCGTATATTCCCTCGGCAGTGTAATCGTTGATCCTCATCGTTGGGTTAAATCGTAAAGGTCAACCTAAGTTTTACCGCATGTATTGTCTTCGTTAGCATTATTCTTTTTGTATAATACTTCACCTTTCTTTATAATCGTGATTGTAACTATCGGCGTGTGAAGAACGAAGGTCTACCGAGACCCGTCCGTTCAATTTATCGTACACCGTTTTGCAGCGGATAATCCGCCGTCTTGTTCTATAATATATTTTGTTTTTATTTAAAGAGTTATTCGGCCGAATATTTTATCTCGTTCTTCATTCGTTCAACCCACATTCGTGTAAATGTTCTTAATTTATATCGCTTTAATGTATGTCACAATTTATGATGAATATTCGAGGATGTAAAAAATAAATAAGAAAGTATATTCCGCTGAAGGTCCATAAATAAATTGGTCCATCACATTTTATGGGATTTAATATGAGATTTGTGGAAATTGACGTTATTATTTGTTGCAGCGGATGGCGTACACTCGACCTGCGACTTTAGATGGGTTTGTGCCCCTGCTGTCGAGGCCTGATCTAAGGGCTCGCCAGTTGTTGGGCGAGGATTTGCTGGGGTACCTCTCCAATCCTGGCAACGAGCTATGCTGCGACGATTTGGGTCTACTCGTCGAAGGGTTGCTGCCATGGGTCAACGGTGGAAACTTCAAGGTATATTCTATTTATTGTGCATTTACTTTTTACGGAATTGTTGAATTTTGCAAGTTCAATTGTCTCTTTATTGTTTTGCTACACTAATCTTTGACGTATCTTGACATTAGTTGCCATTTTGGATGCAAACTTTATTGTCGACTGTCGAAAAGGTTTTGCGTGGTTTACTGAGCCCAGCGATTTATTAATAGAACGGTCTAAAACAACACTGTTAAGATGCTTAAGTGTCCGTATTCAACGGACATGGCACCTGCGACTGTTCTATCCCCCGATGATTAGTAAATGGACGACGCTTTGACATTATTGAATAGGTAATGGCAGATACGCCAAAGGAGCGAAGCTTCATACTGAAAATTGTGTTTCAGAATGACGAAGCCAGAAGTGCTTCGAAGATTGGAACAAGTGTATGATATACCTGATGAAGGAGTCAAAAAACTATTTAAAATGTTGATAATTCTTTAACTAAATGAAGTAGAAACGTAGTTCAGATCTATTTACTCAATTTATCGTACATTTAGTAGGAAAAAAATCCTAAAAATTTGATTGTAGTATCCGATTTACCGTAATGTATCTTTTTAAGATGCAGAAAAATTGCTTTCCAGCATTGATATTATTATTGAATGAATAGACGTTATTTGAATAACACAAATTTTATGATCAAACCTCGTATTTTACGCCATGTCAGTCACCGGTGCCTGACATCGACTTTTACCAGTGTCTCGTGGCATGCACAGTTGACTGTCATTCATTGATTTTAAGAAATAGTCCACAAGCTTCATTAGTCATTTGTAAACTAAGTTATAACTCTAAGTTTTTTCACAAAATGCACACCGGAACCCAAAAAAGTCCAAATTAATTATTTAAAAAAATGGTAGATTGATTTTATCCTTTTCTTCGATGAGATATATAACAAAATATGAAGATTTTCATAGATTAAAAAATGAACATGCCAATTTGGAAGAATAGATGAATTATATTAAACATTTACACATGGTTTTTATGTTGGAAAAGAACTAAAAACCTTTTTTGGGATCGAAAAATCTAGGATTTAAAAATGCAGGTCTTGAAAAGTCGCTCCGTTTTATGTCTAGTGATATATATTGGTATTCTCGTTCATAAAAAATAGAAATTGTATGGATCGAAACCACACGCTGCGTCAGTCACCGGTGACTGATGCCATAAATAAGGTTCTTCTTCAGGTGCCTTGTCCGTTTTCGGAAGTAGGGGATCTAAATGTACTTGTTTTTTCTCCATATAATTGTTGGTTTTAGGCGAGCTGGAACAATTCTGGAACTCCCAATCCGGTCCAGTTGCAAATTACTCAATTTTAAGAGCTTTGGTGGTGTCCAGAAGCTTCCGCTCTTTGTGAAGAGGCTGAAGGACGGCTGTATTTAATTTAAAATGAGTCATAATTTATCATACCTATATATAAATACATAATATACAATTAATCGATCCGTCACTGCGGCTCGAAAATAACCGCGTTGTCCGAAGTGGTTCTATTTATAATGGAAAATAGACCCCAAGCATGTCAAGTTATTGATAAATTCTACATCAATTGCTTGTTAATTTGGTCGATATTTTAGATTTTTAACTAATCAATATTACGCGTAAATGACGAGCTCACCCGGCGATGTCCCGCCGCAGATTGTGCACTCGTCGTACTTGTCAATTGCACGGTTTACCGGATGCGAGCGAGAAAAACATCGCGCCCGTGGCAACAGAAGTGAATATTGTTTTTATTCGCAATTTCAGACAAAGGACAGCGATTATTTTTTTATGATTTTTTTTAGACAAACTCAAAACGTTTGTGTTATGTAGGGTTTATATTAAAAGAGTTATTCGAGAAAAAAATATCGGTTCATTCCTGTTTGGTACATTTAAAAAAATATATTATAACCAATGAACCGAAAATCAAAAAAATCGTTATTTTTTTGTTCCGGAAAAATAATTTCCGGTTCGAATCCTTGGATATTAACGTATATTTAAATAATATATTTATGAATCAATGCCGTGTTTTATGATAGATCTTTATTGATTGCAGTTAGATGATTTATTGAACGATCGTTTTTCGATTTATTGCCAATAAAAAGGTCATAATTTTCTCACGTGGTATTTTTCCTTCGAATTGTGCAATAGCGGCACAGCGTTTAAGACGTCGTCTTATCCTTATACGACGTTCGTTCAGATCCATCATTGTTTTATGTGACTCGATTATCGCAATTAGAATATGAATAAAAATGGCGCAAGTGTTTTCTTGCGGGGTTCCGCCGTTTTCCCTTTTCGCACACGCCCTTTTATGGCGAGACCTGACGCTCAATATGGCCAGGATAAATATCTATATCAACTGTAAAAATTCGCATACCGTTTTTATACCTCGGTGTGTTTGCGAGGTGGAATCAGCTGATTCATCGATGAAATATGCGATAGATATTATCCACGTTTTTTTTTTATGTAAGATTTGTCCTGTGTGGTTTTTGTCGTGGTTTCAGGGGTTATTGAAAAATATGTCTTGGGACGTGTACATATTTTTGCCAAGGTAACACAAAGTTATTGCGGAAACTCGTGCTGAAATCAATTGACAAGGATTTGGCCTGGTTTCTTTTAAAATTATTTCGTCTAATATATTGCACACGCTTCGAAAAATTGGGATCGATTCAGCTGCCGTCGCTCGATTTATTTTCCGAAATCTAATAACAATCTAAATTCACTTAGCATAATGACGTCGAAGGTCGCGATAGTTTTGCGGCTGAAATATTTTTTACGTGGATCATTTTAGTGCCGCTCGTGATTAGATACACAATTATAAAGCCGTTAGTCACATTGTCAATGAGAGATAATAACATTGAACTAGAAAAATATGTATATGGAACAACAAGTGTTGCCACATACGCTCGTTTTCAACGCCCACGTCCCCCTTTCGAGCACCACCCCCCCTTTTATCCGACAGATTTTTATTTAAATTTATTGCGCGGCTCGAGCCGGTGTTAATTTCTGGTTAAATAGCCGACCGAGGAGCCGAGAAATATTTCGGTGGCTCTCCGAACAATGGACACGTGCGAATTTCTACCTGTGCGTGTCGAAATTTATTGATTTTGCGCGAAAATTGTATGTAAACACACACATAAGTATAAATAAATGATGCAGACATGCTAAACAATGGCATCGGTCTGTGCCGGATACGATGATCGTTCTCGCCTCGCTGAAACCCGGCATCGATACTATCGAATCGTCCGACGATACTCCTGATTGTGTCACTAATTTCTTTGAAAGGTTTCTTCGGTGTGTTAATAAGAAGTGGGACGCGTGTAGTTTTAAAATGACGTCATCCGGAATTAAGTTCACCCCGCTCTGTCACTGCTCTCATTGCGGTCCTATACAAATCAAGGATTCGTGACTCGGTGTTCGTAGTAGAATGATTTTTTTTTTGGTCGTTTATTGCGGAATGCGCTTATGTATGTTGGGGAATACAATTGAAGATGCACTATCTATACGATCTTTGCTATTCTTCGGGTGTGTTTTCTCACGATGCCATGGGAAATCGAGAACCTTGCCACGAAATTAGCTGCGTTTCCTGTGCATGTGTCAAAAAAATAACGTTTCATACACTAAGTTGATAGGAGTATAATCACTGTTACTGTTTTATCGTCTAAAAAAAGTACTGGAAGTCTTCTTTGAGATGCTATATAAAAACATTAAGAATTTTTACGTCCCTACATAGAGAAGACAGTTTTAACCCTTTAATCGCCAAGCTAATTATATGGATTTTTACCGTACGCCGTATAAACTTCAAATAAAATGAAACGGCTAATCATATCGACATTCTAACAATCACATTGCCTTCTAAAGATGTTTCTGCATTAATTTTCATTTAAAAATATTATATTTATTCATAAATAAATTCGTAGTAGCGTTTGCCGTGGCGCTGGTGGTTAGACGATTTCGCGTGCCTGCACGCCGTGGCGTCTGAACGGTTAAATGAAGCGAAGGTTGGTTTGATCGGTTAAGAAAACGATCAAACTTGCATACCCCTAAAATGATTGCCAAATCAAATCAAAAATGATGTAGAATCAGCTGAAAAATATTTGAGTTCCGTGAAATTTTGGAAAGAGCAAATTATTCACTAAATTTATTTTTTAAAGCAGACGAAACGGGACTATTTGAAATGAATGCCGACATGTATGTATATTTTCAAAGGGAAGAAGATTGCATCTAGATTTAAAAGAGCAATGGATCGTTTAAGTCATCTAGGTGGAAATGCATAATGACATGAAAGGTTATTCTAAAAACGATTTGCCAGTTTTTTTTACTCACAATGTATTTATTGATTGTTTCTGCACAACAATAAAAATATTGTGAGGATATTGAAGTCGAATTTTGAGCCCTCTTGGTGTCAGACAATACGCCGGATCATCTTCTGGAACTTGAGACACTTTGCACTGATTTTTTCGTTGATGTAGTATTACCTCCGAATACCACATCCATCTTACACCCTATAAATCAAGGTCCAATAGCTACATTCAAAGCTTGGTATTTAAAAAAAAACAATGCGCCACATATTCAAGAAACTGCTAGAGGTGATAGAGATGTCTTTCGGGCTTAGTGGAAACAATATAATATAATCGATGAAGAATATAATGAAATCATTCAGTCGAGTATAAAGGGTGTTTGGAAAAGGTTATTATACAAGAAATTTTTCATAATAAACGTAAAGAGGCCAAACAAGGAAATCTGATTTTTTTTACAACGTGGAACGAACTGTTGTCATTGATTTTCTTATTAATTGTGTTTATTTCTTTTAATTAAGTGTTTTTTTCGAATTTTCGAGAATTTCCGAATTGCGAAATTTCGTTTATCGTTTTCTGTTTTAAGTGATTACGAACTGTTGATGACTGACATCTGATTTTTATGCAATACTTTGTGATGTTTTCTGTGGTTCACATTTAATTAACGCCTTTAGTAGGTCATTATCGACCGAAGAAGAACGACCGTGACCTCTTCATCTTGAAGTTGTCGTCCCCAACACGATTTTCGTTGAAAACAGCATACGTTTTTTAACAGTATATTTGCTACAAGCATAGATTTTCGGATTCTATCTGATTTGCATTTGATTCTTGTCCATTTTTATATTCAAGAATCACGATCTTCATTGTCGGAGAATAATTAGGTTGTAAAGCATTTGTTCGTCTACGAATAGTTCCATATCCCCAGGGAGTTGAAATAGAAATTCTACCCCCAAGGCCAGTTCGGTCGCAAATGTTCCGCAGCCACGATAGCCTCCCACTCAACCACCGTTTGCCTTTTTTTTTATTATTAATTGTGGTTCATAGACGATGTCCAAAGTATTAAAAAGTCGTTTTCAGTATGCTTTGTCCACGAAATTTTTAGTATTTTTGGGTAGCACCACATTCTAATTTATTTATGATCATATTTTGAATCTACTCATAAAAATAACCGCTAGAATCTAATTCTAGTAGATCCGTATTAAATACGGCCGGCCCTCGACTTTTGCACACATAATTGGTGAAAATGTGTGCAAATATTGAATGTTGGACAGTGGAAGGGTAAAAAACATCAAAAAGTGCATTTTAGAATATTTATTTACGCGTTTTAGTGCTTTCAGGTGTTTTCTTTATAAACTTGTTGAATACCACCCTTTTTTTCTTTTCTTTGTGAAGAATTCTTAAACATGCTGTATTTTTCTCTGGAGATATACGTTCTACGTCAAATTCTTCCATGATAGCCAAAAAATTGTCAAGATGTATGAATATTTTTGACGACTTTGTCAGCTTCTTCTTCCTCCATTTCATTGCGTTCATTTAACTATTGTTGCTCCATTAAGTATTCATTCAACATTCAAGTACTGAGTGAGCATCAACTGACATCTTCGTTTTTGACGTCCATGTTTAGTTCATTCATCAGGCTAACTGTTTTATCTTTGATAGTTTCCGGAGTTTCTTCAGAATTTATAAAATATCCTTTCATTGTTGACTCTTTTATTTCAGCTCGCGAGTTTTCAATATTGTTTATTGCCTTCAATATATAATAGTTCTTTCAAAAGTCTCATAATGTAGGCCTACCTTCCCTGCGAGTAGTCTTTATGGCCTGATTTATTAATCTAGCCGTGCCGAGGGGGGGTCTTTTATGACCCCAAGTTTTTGATTTTACAATGTCACAAACTTATGGAAATGGCTAAAACGTCTAAAGAATAGATATTTTAAATAATCAATATTCGCTTCTATCATTTACGCGTCATATTGATTAGTTAAATAATTCAAAATATCAACCAATTTATTATGCATATCATAAATAACTATTTTTATTCTTAGAATAATCCATTTTTTTTAAATGTCAAGATATTGATGAAGAATTCATCAATATCTTGGCTTGAAATGCTGGGTGTCTTAGACCCTCTTCGGACGACTCGGTTGTTTTCGGACGGATGGGTTAATTTCCTCATATAATATCGTCAGTCGCATTTTTGCCTATTTTTCTCAAAATTGATGACAGTTTCAATTAAACATAATGTTATATGACACAAAATAAGATATTTTCTTTTTCTTTACGTCTGTATTGGTTTTATACAAAAAAGTTGTTTTAAATTTTCCATATATTTGTATTAGAACACTTGGTGTATAATGGCAAAAGTAAGACAAACAGTTTATTTCAATACAATTAACGAATATAACGAATCTACAACAATGATAAATACTAATTATTATGATTATTATATACAAAAACGACTGAAAAGTTGATTAAACGTACTCGTCATATGACATTTCTTGGTGAATATAAATTATGCTTTTAAAAAACCACTGCTCACTCCCACAAGTTCAAATTTGGAAAAATCACTGCACCAGACGCTCCTCACACCTGTCAGCTATCGATTGATGCTATCCCAATTTATTTTCGTAGATTAATATTGGTGTGGTGATAAAAAACAAAATGTTCCGATATTGGAACACTGAGCAAAAATGGATTAATCGTACCTATCACTACTTGGTCCATGGGCTGTATGAGGCAGATAGTATTGGGAAGAAAAAACACAACATTGATTTCCGGATATAAATTCTGCATTTGCATCAATTTTTGCATTGTCGATCTTTAAATACATTGATTCTACAATCTGTCTCTTAATAGATGTCGCTAATCTATGCCACATCATGGAGCAGTCTCCTATAATAGGACATCATCTGCACATAAGTCATCGAAAACTATAGTTTTTAGCCTGCGATTTGTTTTGATTCTGTAATTTCTTCGTGCCGGCTTAAGTTTCACGTATCGTAGTCATAAGTAATCAAATAATCTATAATGATCAGAGTATGATCGAAACGAAACAGAATAAATAAGTTTAAGACGTCTTTCATGACCGTTTACCACCGTAAATTTTTATTATTTATTATTAAAATCAATTTAAATTTATTGCATTGGATTGCACCCGCATTAATATTAGTTGAAATATCTAAACGCACATATACGCGCGCCCCGCCTCTTCATAAAAATGTAAACGCGCATATACGCGCGCCCCGCCTCATCATAAAAATCAAAACGCACGTATGTGCGTATAATTTTAAATGCCGTTTACATCTACAAGTGTTGGATGTGTGTTATTCATCAACAACAAATCGGCGACCGCTTCCAGTTTGTCACCGTCGTTATTTAGTACACCAATGTTAGCATTACTCAAATTCAGACCGTACAATGCACTTTCGAATGATCTCATCGCATGCACAATGTAATTACATTCGAGTTTTGAAGGCAGTTAACAAAAACCGCAATTACTTTCCTCTCCGTCGGATGTTATACACGCGTACGTCTTTTTCTATCGACTGTAGTACACTACGGTGCACGTAGGACAAGGACATCCATTGCTCACTGCGGCCTTAAATGGAAAATTAATATACAATTAAGCGTTCTGGAATATTGTCAATAGTTTTTGAGGTCAAATCCGCGTATAAAAATAATTCTCGCATGTACCGAATTCTGCGCAAAAATCGTTAAAAATCGGAGCGACGTTTAAAATATCATCATGTGCATAAATGCGGCTAATTCGATCCGGTAACGATTCGATGTAACGATCATGCGAACCATCGAGATACGTGGCGATAATCCCGATATGTCGATGTCAAAAATTAATGTATCGCTCTTGTAAAAAATTGTTTGTAACACATTCGAGCGACACATGCCGAGTGAACGTCCTTTAGAATCGTACCACGTAAACGATTATCATATTCTGTACTTATCTGGAATGCCTTCGTCTATGATAGTTTTATTATTCTGATATCATGGCGATATTTATTAGATTATTTTTAATACGCGCAGAATTGGCAAAAGCGCACATTTTTCGTATCGATGGCATTAATGTCATGCATGTGTTTGCCGCCGGAGGCCTCGCATATTTGCGGATGGCGAATTCGGTCACGCTGAATTACTGTAAATATTTTTTATTAATTAAAAACATGTGTTTTTATTGTGCGAAATTATACGAAAAAGTTTGAGAAGTTCCGCAGTAAATTGTAATAGAAATTTAATTGAAGAGCATGCCGAATTATTTTTACGCCATTATTTTTTTGAAAATCAGCAATTATGGAGTTAAGTCGTTAATAGTTTTTGAAAATATTAGTCGTGAAGATATTGTATTCTATCGGATGATAACAGCAACGTTTTCGTAGAGAAACTATAACTGCTTAGAGCTGAAAAAAAATGAAAGAAGCACTAAAAATGCCACAACAGCTGAATTACGATCGTGCTCTAAAATCTAAGAGCGACTGGTCAGCCCTACTATAACGTTTCCTTTAAATCGATGTTTTCCACAAAATGCTAATATTTTCAAGGTCTAATTACATATTTCGTAAATATATAATACATTGCCGAGCGAAATAAAGGTCAATACTCTTTGATTGACAAGGGATTTTGTAGAAAACAACAATTAATTAAGAGGAAACGTTATAGGAGGGCTGACTGTAATTAATTTTAATCAGGGATTAGATTAGGTATGCGGCGGGGCATACTGAGACAAGCCAACGTCTGTCACTAGTATACGTTTCACTCGCACTTGGCACATCGTACCGGATGCGAGCGAGAAAAACATCGCGCCCGCGGCAACCGAAGCGAATATTGTTGTTTTTATTTTTTTTCGCAATTGCGTACAATAAAGGTCATTGATTATTTATAATATTTATTTTTTGGACTTTTTTAGACAAATAAAAAAAGTTGTGACATGTAAGATTTGTACTAAGAGTTATTTGTGGAAAATCACAAACTTGGGGTCCCTAATAGAACCACACATCCACCCCCCATCGGCACGGCTAGGGTAAAGTTTATTCCACAAGTCGATGGATATAGTTTATTTTGAAAATGCGGTAAAATATATCGACTTTGGAAAATAATTTTGCTCTGTCTCGAAAAATTTAACTTTACATAGGCGTCAAAAATCAATTAAAATCTAAATAATTCTTAAACTAAAGAAAGTTTAGATATTTTTACACAATTTATCATAAATTTAGTGCAAAAAATCCTAATAATTTGATTGTGGTATTCTATATACCGCCACACTTTCAAAGATTTTATATTTTGCCTTTTAAAAATGCCTAGTTTCATTGGACCCTAGGCGCAATTACAATCTTTTTCCATATACAGTCGAACCGCCTATTAAACTACTCCGAATAATGCGATGGATTGAAATATTCGCCGCCTATACCCCAACTTGCACGGTCGCATTCACGCGACGGTCGACGAATACACACAAGGCCGACTATTCATTTGACACGGGTTTGGCTGCATACACACAGCCGGGCGGCCGTCTGTGCGGTGCATACAGTCAAACGTTGGCTAGCGTCTGTGTATTCGACACGCGCCAGGCTATACCCCCAATAACACGACTCCAACTTACACGGTCCCGATTTTAGTGTTAGTGGGGGTTTAACTGTATATCTTTCGCCGTTTTTTTAACCGATCCGTCACGGTGGCTCGAAACCAACGACGTTGACCGGTAGGGGTATATTTAATATAAAATGAATGTATGAAAAATATACCCCAAACATTTCAAGTCAAGATATTGATGAATTCTTCGACAATACCTTGCCATTTGTAGTATGAATAGAAATAATTATTCATGATTTTGTCGATATTTTGGATTTTTTTACTAATTACTATGACGAGTAAGTGACGCGTGAACTCGACAATGTTCCGCCGTGACTAAGGCAAGCTCCCATCACGTCGCACGTGGTATCACTCGCACTTGCGCTATGTTTTTCTCGCTCGCATCCGGTACGGACCGAAAAAAAACATCAGCAAATATTGTTCTGTTTATTTTTTACCGCAATTGATGACAATAAAGGTCAATGATTATT
Organism: Philopotamus ludificatus; assembly: GCA_022495035.1. Taxonomy (NCBI): domain Eukaryota; kingdom Metazoa; phylum Arthropoda; class Insecta; order Trichoptera; family Philopotamidae; genus Philopotamus; species Philopotamus ludificatus. The sequence continues at coordinate 96,975 of JAGXCT010035235.1, forward strand.
TATATTTATACTGGAACACGTATCTATCGCGTAAAAAAGAATTTGTTGTTAAATCATAGCTTCAACAATTGATCAGATGCTGCAATATACATGAACGCGATCATGTCGACAGCAAAGATGTTGTTGCCATGTTTTTGGAATGTTTGTTGTTGAATTATGTGGATCATGACATCACGCGAGTTGCAATGTTTTAACATTTCTCCGCACCACGCTTTGGATGACTTTTCATTGAATCCATTAACACTTGCTCCTGAAGACTCGTTTTTGCAGCGCCGCGTAACGAATTTGCATTTTTTTTTCAACTAAAATTAGCGCCGGAGTCGAGTTACATTTTCGCGGCGAATAATTTCGCCGCTTTTCGCGCAGAACGTCTCTCTCTCCCCCTGTTTCATCGTGTCACCTGATGACCTGTTTGTCATCTGCTGGATGACCGGAGCTCGGCGCCGTACACGGGGACAGCAATAAATATGGATGACGTCATTGCATCGCCTTGTATATCCTCTGCGAAACAACACTCCTACGTTGCGGCCGAGTTGTCCAACTCATTTATTAATCGGCGGTCATACGTTTTTGGGTGTTCGCTAAGCAAAGATCATCCACTGTGCCCGACAATTTCGATGTATTTTCAAGAAATGATCCTTAATTTTTGCATTGCACCATTCCATATTTTCAATTTGTATTTAAACGATTTTTTAATGCTCTCCGAAGGTCGCGTTTAAATTGTCTACAGATGAATATATCGATTATATTGAATTTATCATTTTAACTATCCATTGTATTGCCATTTGACTGAACAAATGGGTTGACATAGCCTCACCCATTTTTTTTAAACAAATTATATTCCAAGTAGTTCGGCTTCAGTTGCGTGTATTTTGCGTTTCCATCGACATCTTGTCCATTTTGCATTGCAATTTCTATCGATAAATCATGGATTCGGATGAGCAGTTCTCCGACGACGAAGCGTTTGAAATTCCACCACAGTATTACTGTCACATGGTCGTCGTTGTTGATAACGCTGCGTAAATAAATCAGTTCATATTAATTTATATATCGTTTATTTTTTCCGTTGCAGGTTTCGCAAAATGGTTTAGAAGTTCTGACCGCATTAATCAACAGGATAGGAGCAGACTTCAGTGCGTACACGCCCACGGTTCTTCCACACGTTATCGATAGGTAATAAAATTTTTATTTGTATATTTGAATTTCATTCCGTATTCGTAAATCACAGATTTGTTATTATATGTTCAGTCGTATCTGGACTATTAAGGCGGAGCACTATTTATCTGTTCCGAATAGTGCTCCGCCCTGCTTTTAATATTGGCGATAATTAAAATGTGTGATGTAATTATTTTATTTTATTTTCAGATTCAGCGATGCCAAAGAAGGGGTGCGAGCTGCGGCTCGCACGGCCCTCTCGGCCATGTGGTGTAGCGGTTCATTGTCACCATCAACATTAATGACAAAACTCGGCGTAGCATTTCGTCACAAAAACGCATTTATGAGAGAAGAAGCTTTAAAATGTCTTTTAAATACGATTAATGAGTAATTAATTTTTTTTCATCTACGATATATTGGATTGGTCGAAAAATCTGTTCAGTTTTTAAGCGAATAACTCATTTTGTATCTTTATCCGTGAAATATCTGAGATTGAGCCACAAACCATGTTTGCAAAGAAGTGTGCGTTCAGACATTATCTTGTTCTGGATACTTCTGATAGATCGTTTTATATAATTTTATCATTTTACACACCTGAGTTGATGCATGATGATAGTTCTGCAAAGCTGTCGTCAGTCTACACCTCTTCTAACCTTGGACTAGTCTTCTACAATGAGTCTTATCAATTTTTTTTTAGAGCTTTTCCACCGAAGTATCCATTTGATCAGTCACTTTTGTCTGGGATTATTTCCTATTCGTTCAGGCATCTCATCATTGTCGCTTGGATCAACAGGATCTCAGTTGTTCTACTAGATTTTCTAGTATAGTGTTTGTTTTGATTCTCAAGGTCCCTTCGGCTAGTCTTGTTTGAGGTTTTACCTTTGATCCGGCACCTTCTACGACTTTCACCGAGATGTTTATCCAATCAGGACCTTTTAGCTATGATTCCCTCTACTTTCTATGGAAGATATTAGCCTCATTCTGTTGATATTAATTTTACTATTAGGAGAACCAAGAAGAAATCGCGTATTTTATAAACAATTCAAAAGTAGATTATTATGTCTACATTATACCAAAGCCTATGAGAAAGAGGACAGGAGGGCCAGCTGCCCAGGGCTTCGCAATATTATGGGCTTCAACTTGGCAAGTCAATATGTTACAAAAATATCGAGAAAGGCGAAAAGGAACGAAATTTAAAACTAACCCAAATAGAGAAATTAGGACAAGAAGAAAAAATTCAATGGTATTTCCTGTGCTTGTTTTAAATTTGAAGGTCCTCTAAAATATTAGTTGCCTGATGAATATGGAGGGTAAGGTAGAACCTCCTGCATTGTGATAAATCTCGATTTTCCATTCTATTCGATTTGCCAATGTGCTTTAAATGTAACTGTATTATGGACCATGAAGATGCTATAGCATGGTAATTATTCAATGGTTAAACGAGGAGCTGATAAGATTTCAAGTTAGCACTTGTCGATAAACTTCGTTAATGGATTTGGTGAACATGAAACCAATCTGAAAATACGAAGAAGAACCCATGCTAGCAAACCGGTGCTACTTAGGAAAAAAGCATCTACGGTCAAGATTCCTCTCAAAGAGGACTAAGGTCAAGCTCTATTTGACCCTCATCAGGCCCTTTTTAACATACAGATCTAAATGTTGGGCTATGACAAAACAAGATGAGCGACAAATGGATATCCTGGAGAGGAGAATTCTATGACGAATAATTAGAGCCGTATTCGATGTCTGTGAATGGCCTATCCGAAGCAATGAGCAATACCGGTCACAGCTGTCGTCAGAGTAACCAAACTCTGGTGGGCCGGTCACGTGTCAAGGATGCGGGACAGTTAGCCGCCGAAAAGGCTTATCATTAACAAGCCCTCATGTCCCTGAAGGAAAAGAAGAGCAAGGCGGAGGTGATTGGACTGTGTACAGAGGGACACTGCATCATTGAAACTTACCGGAAGTTGGAGCGATGTAGCGGCAGGCCGGATAAAATGGAGAAGGGTGTTGAATAACGCCAGGGCTCTACAATACAGCTGTTGCGCCTATAATGATAATGAATGGATTTAGTGGTCTTGCTGGGTTCAAACCCTGATCCTAACCCATAACAATAAAATACAATTTATTGCTAAGGAATGATGTTAAACTATAGTTCTACAAAAAAACTTACAGCTATTATTACTACACCGTGTATGTACTTCAAAATGAACTTAAATATTAGTTCATAAAATAGACGATTTCTTCTTGGTTGATTTAATTATTTGAAGAATATCTACGGTTTATATGGACGTTGATAGTTGATAAGATACAATGACAAAACTGAACAGACTCGTCGACAATCACTTACAAATAAATTTGCATGCCATTTAATGTTTTAATAATTTTTCAGACCTTGTTCACAAGAATTGCAATTAAAATCGATTACGCCGGCTGTGGTAGCATTGCTCGGTGATCCAATTCCTGCAGTCAGAGAGCAAGCATCTTTGACGCTCCTAGAAATGTACAAACATAAAGGTACGGTTGATATGATTACGCCAAAGTTTGAATAACATGTTGAGATATATTATTGATTTTGTTGTAAACGTTTTCAGGCGAAAAGTTTAGATTGGATCTTAGAAAACGAGAAATTCCACCCAACAAATTAGCAGCATTAGAGCTTAAATTCGATGATGCTCTAGCGGCAGGGCTTCTATTACCGACGGCTAGCACACCAAGTATGTAGCAAATTCCACCATTGTGAACTATTTGTATTTATTTATACGTTCATTTGTTTTTTTCTTCTTAATTCATTTTAGTGGCATCGAGCAATGACGAAATAGACAATATACTCAACGCGAAACCGATAAAACCTGTCAAAAGAACGTTTAGTATTCCGACATCTGCAAAAAGACCAACCGAAAACGCAAATAATAATTGTACACCATCTTCAGGTACGATTTTTTTAATTTATATATTTGAGCATTGTGTTTTACGGCATGCCATTATTAATTATCGGAATATTTTCATGCATATTCACATCGTATCATCGAAATTAATTCATAGCTTTAAATCGCATTTTTTTTTGAAAATCTGGCTACGGGTTTGACGCCATTATTTTCCAGAAAACTGTGATATTAACGTGCTTAAAATACATTTTTCATTGTGACTGTCTAACCCTTGCATCGTCATCATTAGGCATGGATTCTAATCGACGAGCTGCCACAGCTCTGAGCGGTACGACCAGCGGCTATCAATCTATGGTTTCTCTCTATAGTACTTCTTCCACTTCCAGCATGAAGAAGCCTGCTCCTCCGCCAAGACTCGGAAGTGGTCTGTCTAATTATTTAATACAAGCAGCTTTTTAATCATTTACTAAACTGTTGTTTTGTTTTTTTATGAGTAAACCTTATTTTTGTTTCTAATTTTTTTCAATATCCTCAGTGGACGTAGCCGCAGGCGCCGTCACTGCTGAAGTTTTTGAGGCGCAATTCTGTACGGTTCCATCGGTCGCTCTATATAGTGCACGCGATCTGGATGATATTTGTCGACTTGCGTTCGCAGTGTTCGGAGATCGCAATGCCGATTGGGAAAAGCGGATAGATGCGGTATTTATATTCATATATATTTTTTAAAACATATTTATTATTTTATTTTCATATGCATATTTTTTATTTTTTTAGTTGAAAAAAATTAGAGCGTTATTTCTGGCGTCTGCGCACACTCAGTACCCGACAGAATTTGCGGCGCAGCTGAAAGAGATGCCTAATCCTTTCGTGGTCGTTTTAAAAGAATTGAGGAGTCAGGTAATTTTTAACTCAATCGATTAACATTTATTATTATATGCGAATAATTACTATTTATATTTTTCGCTACAGGTTGTTAGAGAAGCTTGTATAACTATCGCGTTTATGGCCAAAACCTTAAAAAACAAATTGGAACCGTTCACGTTGCACGTGATGATAGAATTAATTAATCTTATACCGAATTCGGCCAAGGTAATTGATAATTATTTTAAAATAGCACTATTTATTTTGTGTTCGAATTAAAAAAATGCACTTTATTTAATAATAGATTATATCGTCTGCCGGTACAATAACGATAAAATATGTCGTGCGGTATGTGCACTCTCCTCGCATCATTCCACTAATAATACAAAGTATGACTACATCAAAAGCAAAGGAGATACGATCGACGTTAAGGTATAATCGTTAATTATGTAAAGTAATTTTATCTCGATTATGTCATAGTAATTTATTTTTTATTTCTAGTGATATTCTTTGCACACTCTTGGAAACTTGGAGTCCTGTCCCGATAGAGAAACAACTCAATGTCCTTAAGGAGGGTATCAAAAAAGGATGCTCCGATGCCGATAATACGGCGCGAAGCAATTGCAGAAGGTGATTAAATTAATTTTTCGTTGTGCGATTATTTTATCGAACGTACGTCAATAATATTATTAATTATTTTCAGGGCGTTTTGGTTGTTCAAAAAGCAGTTTCCGGCCGTCGGTGAAGCTTTATATACATCTTTGGATTCTGCAGCTCAACGTGCCATAGACAAGGACAACAAAGCCGGCGATAATCCCTCGAGGCACGGCAGCAGCGATTCACTCAATCAAGTAGTGCATCATCAAGCGACACGCGCCGTTTACGGTACGCATCAATAATCATTTTTTATTTTTCCTGGCCACATCCAACACCTTTTTCCATTTTATCCGGTCTGCGGCCACGTCGCTCTATCTTCCGGTAAGCTTCAATGATGCAGTGTCCCTCTGTACACAGGCCAACCACCTCAACCTTGGTCTTCCTTTCCGGGGACAGGAAGGCTTGTTAACCATAAGCCTTTTCGCCGGCTGGACGTATCCTTGTCACGTGACCGGGCCACCAGAGTCTGACTACTCTGACGACAGCTGTGACCGGTATATCCTTGTATAGTCGGTACAGCTCCTCATTGCTTCGGATAGGCCAATCCCAGTCGTCGAATACGGCTCCAATTATTCGTCGTAGAATTCTCCACAAGGAACCTCTACCATAGATGCCTTTGAAGTCTATTGTAGCACCGTTTTGCCAGCATAGTTCTTGTTCGTACTTCCAAATGTGATATGTGAATTCCAGAATCAAAGCTGTACTCAATCCAGGCTCAAAGCTGTACTCTTCGACTCTCAGGGGTTTATGGATTCGTCCTTGGAATATGTGGCTGTATTTTAATTATTTTTCGAATTTGATCATTATCTTATATTCAACGTATTTTTATTATATTTTTTCAGATCGGAGACCGTCGAGTAACACAAGAAGTCCATCTACGAGTGTCACAGGTGCTTAGTAGTACTTTATATAAATAACGTCAATGATTAAAATATTAATTAGTTAATTAAAAGTGATAAAAGTATTCCATATAATAAATTATTTTGCTATCTTTTATTAATAATAAATAAATATATCTATTTACATATATAATTAAATGTTAGTGATAATAATAGTTAATGCATCAATGAATTATTTTTGCACGCTTCAATGTGGACTGGTAACGTACAATTTTGTTGATATTTTTGTTAAAATTAATTTTGTATACAATAATAACGAAGCTTCGGCTGAAAATCTTGCTTACGAACCACCTGCGAGTGGGTTGGTAAGAACTGGCTCCTTGAGGAGGGCTCAGGGTTCTCCGCGTCGTAGGTTATCGCAGGAGAGAACTAATATTCCACTTCCGAATAGAGGTGTTTCGTTAATTAATTTATTTCATATTATATTATATTAAATTTATATATACATATATAAGCTGAAGTGAAAAGAAACGACATTTTTTTAATGCAAAAAAATATTTACTTATATAAAACTATAAACTTTCTCCACAAATCAGACACTCTTTTTAATTCTCCCGTAAATATCTGCTGATTTTTCCTTCATGTGATTTCAGACATTGTCTTTGTTTTTTAAATAATTCATTTATAGAAAACTTAAGTCGTGATTAACGATTTTAATTATACTAAAGATGAAGCTCTCGACTCTCGAATATATTTATCTTGGATAAGCTATAAATTAGGAAAATACTACCAAGCAATTGAGACTAAATAATTGAACTCGGATTTTTAAAAAGCAGAAATCCTAAATTTACGGATACTACAAGTCTTAGATGTATCCTGCCTGTACGTGTTTGGCACTGAAACCATGGATCTACAGGTGGTGTAGAATGGAATGGAGCGAGCCATGCTTTGGATTAGTGTGATCATGGCTGGGAATATTATATTGCAAAGATTTTTGGATTCAACGCATCCTATACTGTGAAGCACCTGGACCATCTATACCTCTTCTGGATACCGAAGGCCCAAAAACGGAACAAGTATTTTAAGATAATCGGCTTTGAATCATTTTCATCGAATTTTAGACATATCTCTCTTCCTTTAATACAACTTAATGCAGTAAATGGTTCGATAGCTTCCTCGGTCCAATAAAAATATCATAATTTCTCTCCTTAATCTCTGGATTTGACATATTTACAATGAAAAAAATATATTTCATGCTCAAAAACAATAGGATTGACGTTTGACATCGAAAATGAATCGATTTCAAAGCGGCACATTTAAAAAATATCATTTATTTTCACTTTATCTTATAAATCGTTCAACTCCAGATCTTTACTCATACGTATAATTGATATTTGCAGATCGCAACATGGGTAGCGCACTTTCCGGTAGAAGCGTGTCCGCCGTCGACACCAACGCAGCGCAACGCGCTAGAGCCAGAGCCGTGTATTCTCAATACTCGCGTCTCCGACCCGCACTCGGCACCGCTAGTCTACGTAAGTTATCTTATGATGTATCATAATTATTTTTCCTCTGAAATAAAATTATATAAAATTATTTTTGTCATGCGTTCACCAGAGGGTGAAGCTGCACAACAAGGTAATTTATATAAAACAATATGTTTCACATTCGACCGGTCATCGTTAATATTTATTATTTTTAATAGCGAGAGCGAAGAAAGTTCCGGGCGTTACCAGCGGAAACGCTCCTCCAACGCCCAGAAGTCCCGACGCCGTCACGAATTCCATTAGATCGCGGTCCAGAGTCTCACAATCGCAACGTACGTAGTGCAACAATCGATTAGATTTCTGTAATTGATTTTATTAACAATATTGTGTATCGATTCAGCTTCATCTAGATCAAGTTCGCCGACGTCTCGAATACAGATCGCTTCGGCGGTTTTAAATAATGCTACACCGTCAGGGGCGAGGTCGTCTCGTCGCACGTCAGGGATCCCACGTTCTCTTGCGAATTCTAGAGAAACATCCCCAGTCAGGTATTGATAATTATTTAAATTTTATTGCATTTTTATCGTCGTGGATCTGATTTATATATTTTTTTTAGATTCACGTCAAATAAATCGAGTGTTGCGAAAGGTACTATAACGACTGGAGCTATAGGACGACGGTTATCGGCCGAACGTCCACCTCCGCCACCTAGAGCAATACCTTATTCCACTCAGAGATTGTTGATGCAGTCGAGAGAAGCCGAAAATGCATTGGTTATTATTGCAATTTGATATTGAGGCAATATATTTTTGATGATTTTAATTATTCTTTTGATGCTTAGAGTCCGGAAGATCCCAATGGAGGGGATATAGCTACGGAAATGGGACGTTTACGCCTAGGTAGAGATATAGATAACGATTCCGAAGGTTCAAGCCATTGCTCCGATAAAAGCTTTGAATCTTATAGGCGACACGATGTTAGTATACGTTCGTTAATTTGTTTTATGTCAATTGAATTTTTAATCAATGCATTTTTGTTCTGCAGGCTTTCTCTTGGAGCGGTAGTCAAAGTAGACTCGGACGTCACGATTCATCAATGGAGCCTCTACCCCCCGCACAAGAAATCATATCCTTATGCTCTTCCGTACAATGGACTGATAGAAAAGACGGTTTAATCTTTTTAGTGAGTTTTTTCTCATTATTGTATTTATACAGTAACGGTAATTGAAATCCACTAAGGAAAATTTGTCAAGTAAATCCTTAGAATATCTCAAAGTTTTGCAGCTGTTTGCAAAGTTTGCAATTTTCTACCAGCCCTATTTAGTCCAGGTCCGGTAAACTTTTGTCTATTGGAGTGTTTTGGAGTGCATTTATTTCAGAAGTGGTTTTTTCACTGGTGATCTTGCCATAAAACCATTTTCCCTGAGCCCTCTCCGTACTGGTTCAACACTGACTTTGGTTCCTCCACCTCCGATAAACTTTGTTCTTGTATCTACTGCAGTTTTAAGTCAGTTGGTTGAGCAGAACCTTTTTAAAGATGATCTTCCTGTCTCATACTGCCTCCCTCTGATCACGAATTTTACTTCAAAACTAGGAAATGATTTTTTTTCTGACTGAATGGATTTCAATGATCATTAATTACTATAGCTCTTATATATTGCTTAATTATTTATATGTCTATATTTTTTTTATCAGGGTGAATTTTTAAATTCGAATAAATTAACCTTGATGGAGCTACGCCAGGTTACTGATATTTTTGCTCGAATGTTTGTCGATACTCATACAAAAGTGTTCGGATTATTCCTCGACGTTGTCGGTGAACTGATTAATACACACGCCGACGAACTTCACGATTGGTTATATATTTTAATTACTAGGTGATTATTTGAATACTGTTTTTTGCATAAAATTGCGTTCTTGAAACACTTTTATTTATTTTTCACAATGTTTCAGATTATTAAATAAACTCGGTGCCGATTTATTAGGATCAGTGCAAGCCAAAGTGCTTAAAACGTTAGACATAGTCCAAGCATCATTTCCATACGAGCTGCAATTACAAAGTATATTCAGGTAATTCAGCGAATTATCGAGACACTTCATAGTGTTACCAAATTTCTAATATATATTTTGTATTATTGCAGACTTTTAGCGGATAATATCCAAAAACCGAACACTAAAACTAAGCTAGCCATGTTAAACTTTTTAATTACCCTGTGCGCTCTCGGTCGTTCTATTACGCCAAGCGGCACCACAATAGCGGGAGCGTCCGGAAGTCGTGCCATTCAAAAATTAATATTGATGACGCAGGATAATCGTAGCCCTGATATAAGGCACAGTTCTAAACGGGCGCTAGGGGCGCTTTTCGATTGCGACGCCCCGATGATGACAATGCTCCTCTCGGAATTGAGTCCGGAGTATCAACAGGTGGCGTCGGATATCGTTCAATCGCAATTGCACACGAGTAAGTTTAAACCGATCACTTTGTTCAAATCTCAATTTGGTTATTCATTACGATGTCATTTATATAATAGGTAGAGGCGAGAGTCCCGGATATGGTCTTAGCAATTCACCGACATCGTGCACTGAGGACGTTTATAAAAGCTTATGTAAAACGACAGCAGAAATACAAAATTATACGCATCATCAATCTAGAGGTATTTTTTCTTATTAGATTTACGTAACTTTTATTTGGGTGTCAATTGAAAGGGGGTGAAATTAAAATAATTATTGGTCTTAATAAGTGGGAGCTAAAGTTTATGAACAAAAAGCTGACCAGTCAGATTTTAGTGATAAGGTGTTAAAAGCCTTATTTAATATACATTGAGAATCCCACCAGACAAAGCATATTTTTTTTTTATTGATTAGACTTGGTTTAACAATGGTTTGACAACTTCCGCCAGGATCTATCCTACTCCTTTGTCGCTTAAAATTAATATAAAGAATCCACAGAAGAAGCGATCGTAAATTGGTGCATATTCTTGCCTATACAGACGACATAGGCATTATAGCTAGGTCTCGACCTGATCTCAAGGATGCATGTCAGCGAATAATTAGAGCGACAATTACAGGCCCATATGCGAAGGTCGAATCCTTGAACCACTTAAAGTCGAAGAGTACAGCTTCGAGGCTGTCAAGGAATTCACATACATCGGCTCACTTATTTCAAATAACAATGTAACCAATCAAGCTGGCAAACCGGTGCTACTTGGACTTCAAAAGCATCAGCGGTTGAGATTCCTCGATTGAGGTCCGTCCTAAGTTACGGATCTGAATGTTGGGCTTTGACAAATCAAGATGAGTAACAACTGGATATCCTGGAGAGAAGGATTTTGAGACAAATATTTGGAGCCATATTCGATGACAAGGAATGGCGTATCCTAAGCAACAAGGAGCTGTACCAACTATACATGTATATACCGGTCACAGCTGTCGTCAGAGTGGCCAGATTCCTGTGGGGCGGTCATGTGTCAAGGATGCAGGACAGTCAGCCGCCGAATACGCTTATGGTTAACAAGCCTTCCTGTCCCCGGAAAGGAAGACCAAGGTTGAGGTGGTTGGCCTGTGTACAGAGGGACACTGCATCATTGAAGCTTACCGGAAGATAGAGCGACGTGGCGGCAGACCGGATAAAATGAAGAATGTTGGTTAAGGCCAGGACTCTACAATAGGGCTGTTGCACCTATGATGATGATGATCTACCCTTCATCTCTGTTTATCAAATGGATTGAGATTGTCCAAAGGATTGAGAATTTGGGCAGTACCCATTTTTCTTCAAATTTGGATGGCAGAGATTCATTTGTGATATATTTTTATCTAACCATTCAAATTGTCCAAAATCAGTTGCAGTAGTTAGAGGGCCTTCTAAAGGACACAGTCAGACATCCTTTCTCCCTGATCAAGAGAGAAACCTTGCCACATGTCGAGCTATTCTGAAAAACTAACTGAAACGTTTTGGGAATTCTTCAACGGACCAAAAATCACTGATCAAAAATCTATACTATTTTTTTTTTTTTATTTAGGGCTTATCGACGTTGCCGATTCTGCATCTATCGATTTGACAACACCGCAGAGGCCCATCAACGGTATCAATGGTCATCACAGGTGTGTACGATTGGTTAGAAATTTTTATCTATGTTTATTTTTCAATTAAATGTGTCTAAACTTCAGTCTCGATAGCGATAGTAAGCCATTGTCTGCCGAGAGCTCTGAAGCGGGAAGCACCAAAAATTCATCTCCGACACCCCAAGGGTCCGGAAACACACTCTATTATCAAAGGTATTAATTAACAATAGATTCGAGGTCAATTATATAATCTAGATTTCCCATCGACTGATTCAATCATTTGTTCAACAGAGAAGGATCGAGCGAGGACCGCGATCGATGTTCGAGAGAACGAGTTAAAACTCACGATTTCGATAAAGACGGATTTTTAATTACCAAAGGTAGATTTTTGATTGATGAATTGATATTAATTGAATCGGACGCGATGTGAATGATTTTGTGTGTTGCAGATGGATTAACGGAACAGCAGGTTATCGATAAATTTTTAGGACTCAATAAAATAGAGGACGAAGCTCAAAAAATAGCGACGTTAGGGGCGATGTACGATGTTCTCAAATTCGGTGATTGTAGAAAACCGCAGGAGAATTTTAGGTGAATATTTTTTATTCGTCGCCGTGACGATTGTCGATCAAACGTAATCTATAATTTGAATTAATGTATATTTTAGGGGTTTAATGCGTGCCTTGATAGTCCAATTGGATAACGGCGATGAAACGGGACTGCTCGCATCCGTCAAAGTGCTCGTTCAAGTCTGCAGACGGCAAGAAATGGAACCGGTGTGGCTCGACTTTTTAGATTTAATTTTGCTCAAGTTGATTGATGCTTATTGTAAAATGAACAAAGAGGTACGAATAAACATATTTGCGTATTAAATTCGAACCTTCGATATTTATCGATTTATTATTTAGGTGAACCGCGTGATAGATAACGGCATGCCGTCGCTAGCGAAGGCTCTTCCATTAGATAAAACAGTAAATTTATTAAAGCCCATTATTTGTACCCGAGAGTTTCCGTACAACCTCTGCGCCCTGAAACTCGTCAAAGAATTAGCTAGAATTCAGCCGGACGGAATCACGGACGAGCATCTGGAATCGTTAATGCACGGCGTTTCGGCGGTAAGATTGATTTTCAATCGATTAAAATTATTTTTGGGTTGATTTATTTAAAAACGTATTAATTTTGCAGCTGGCCGATCACGATAATAGCACCGTGCGTAAAGCTGCCGTTTTCTGTATGGTCGAATTGACGTTGGCGGTGGGCGATGTTAGAATGCAGCCTTATATGAAATATCTAACGGCTTCCAAGATTCGTTTGCTGCAGGTGAATACATATATGTTTTTTTTCATTTTATATACACTAGAGCAGTGGTTCTTAACCTGGGTTCGATCGAACCCCAGGGGTTCGGTGAGTC
>JAGXCT010035236.1:0-37824 GCA_022495035.1 Philopotamus ludificatus
TTTTTTTGTAAAAGACGACGTTTCACCAAATTTCGGCGAATGCGCCCCGTCCCAGTGCAAGTTTGACCGCGATTCGCCCCGTAGGCAATGTGTTAACATGTTAAAAAATAAATGGATAATTAAAAGAATAAAAATATTTATTATGTGCTTCATAATTTGGTCAATATTTTGATATTTTTAACTAATCAATGTGACGCATAAATGATACACACACTCAGCAATGTCTAGCGGCCACACGTGTCAATCGCTCGATTTCACTCGCACTCGGCACATTGTACCAAATCCGATCGAGTAAAAACAGACCTTCTTTAGACTTTTTTTAGACAAAAAAAATTGTGACTTTTAGGATTTATATTAAACTTAACGAAGATCTAGCCAACATGTCAGAAGAACATAACCTGATTAATTACTCAATTACTCAGATAGCAGATGCAGCGAAGCAGCTAACATGTTTCATATTAAAAACAATAAATTAAGATTTAAAGTTGTCTGATAATTTTTTTTTATAGAAAATGATCCTATAATCGAAAGAAGTTTGAAACACAAGAGAACATTACAAAAGTTCTTGGCTTTTTTGCACACTAATATCAGACAATCGCTTATTACGTAGTTTTTAAAGGTTAATTCTAAAAATATTCAACAGCCTTATGATAATGAAAACCTTTATTTTTGTGGATTGAATTGAAAAAAATAATAATTAAAGTTCGCGCTTTAAATAATTAAAAATGATTATGCAATTATTTCCCCTATTTATAATTAAGTAATAAATCTGATTTAAATAATTAATAATAATACTATTCCGTGATGAAAAGCAATTGACATAATGACCAATCACTCGAATTTCTTGAATTCGTAAATCAAAGCGAAATTCTATTGTTGAATTAAATTTATATCTCGGCAATATATATATATATAGCATTGAACCAAACAACAATGGACGTCCTTGTTTTGAGATCGTGTTCATCCATCTGGTTTTAAGGGTATCCACAGTTTAGGAGCCCGGTATTACAATTTGAATACATTATTGCGGTCATAGTGAAAATGTCATTAGGGATGTAATACGTTTTCTTGTTATTTTTGCCAACGATATATTAAATAATGTAAATAAACTATGGATTTTTTCTCGCGTTCGAAAATAAAATAAAATAATACTTTAGCGTCCTAGGTTAGTTGAAGGGAGCGTTCTTAATTTATGTCTGCAGACACTCAGATGTATGTAATTGCCTAGAAATGTTCTGATTAGCTAGAATTTTAATGGCGCCACTCAGAGTTACGTATTTCAGTATAAACGTGTGCGATGTATTATACATTCTGCCAATTCAAAGACGTGATTTAACCCTTTGAAGGACTAGCAATTAGGGGCGGCCCGGTCACACCGGACCAGAGGCAAATAAGTCACTAACGAGTGTCCCAGGCATTGGCGGCGCCCATTAAAAAACAGGAACTCCGGAGGTCCCAGCTCAATTAATCTGGAGCTGACCACTTTGACACTTTGCTCAGCGTATTAAATTTTAAATCAAATGTTTGTACGTCGTCTGCATTATCGCCTTATGACAGACGACCACAGTGGCGCACCGACCGAATTTTTTTTCAATGACGACTCTAGGACAGTGGCTCTCAAGTGCGGCCACGGTGGCCGCATGCGGCCACCAACAGTTAAAATTAAAAAAAAATGTATTTTTACAAATGGGTCAATTTTATTTCTGAAGGATTTTTTGCCACGTATTAGTTCATTCAATAAACAACTACAAAAAAGCATTTCCGACAATAGTAGAAACAGTGTTGATCGTAGATAAATTAAAAACACCCTAAAAAGCTCTCCTGTAGACAGAAATTGAAAATGACAATTTTTCCATTCTATCTTCTGTTAGTGATTTCCTAGATAACTTGGCAGACACTACTTCTAAATTAAAATTAAAGCATAAAATAATACAGTGTCTTCAATCCTTAAATCTGGAACTTGATAATGATGATGATGATTTCGTATGGCTTTTACTTTGCCATTCTTCGCATGCTCGTCATTGTCGGAGTTTCCTCCTCCATTTCGGAGCACGCCAAGAACAACATTAGTTGGCTACGTAATCCAGGTGCAGGTTGACCCACTAGCTTTCCGGAGGGGCAGGCCCCTCTTTGGGCCGGCAGGCCTACATTACACGCCTTAGCGATAGTCTAAAACAGCCACCAGGTGCGGCATTGTTTCCATCCGTACGAGTTTCCTCGTTGCCGCTACGGCCTAGGACTTAATAGATTCGAAGAATTGATTTTTTTTAAAACTGTCACTTTTATATCTTTCCCTTTTCAGATGATGAAAAATGAAAATTTTATAAGTTAATCAATTTTTTAATAAATGCAACTGCTATTTTTATCAGATTTGGTGCGGCCACGAGACATTTTCCTAGGACCGGGTGATTTTTATAATGCGGCCACAGTGAAATTTCACTTGAGAACCGCTGCTCTAGGAGCATCTAATCTTCCGGTGCCTGTGTGCGTCGCACAATCTGGCCATATGGACGGTGCGCCCCTGGACAACCGTCTGCTATATACATTATATAAGTGGGATTGATGGATCTCTGCTAGTATTGGAACATTTTTCCGGCACGGAAGATTACGTACAACTTTTCCTATAGATATGAAAGTTATTTGAGATTGCGGGAAAGCGGAATATATAGATAAAAGTAAAATGACATGGCAAACAAAGTCATTACTGATAATATCTGAAGAAAATTAAACGTTCAGCAATATATCAATCGATTTTTGTTTTAGAGTATAGTCCCCGATGGCAAAGGAGTTGACAAGCGGCGTGATTAGGGGACGAAACCGCCCCCAAACCCAGTATCATATATAAATTATAATCCCGCTTAATTTGAATCCAATGAAGGCACAACTTCCACGGATATTTTGAACCCCCTGGGTGACGTGCAAAACATTTGATACCGTGCAGAAATGTGTTAACGAGTAATTAAGCTTCGGGGTATACCAAACGACATTTTCCACTTCACATTTTTAATTCGACGACTGGCCGTAAAATTCGGTCAGTGTTTATTTATTGGATCTAATTTTTATTTCGCCGCTGCGAATTAAAACATCAGAGGGGAAATTTAATTTACATCACGTGACTGAAATCCGATCGGGCTTAATTTTTAACAGTTCGAATTTTAATTGATTCATCGCTGAATAGTAATGGCGGTTTATATATCATTTTATTAATATAAAAGAAAAATATAAGACTACACGACACCGTTCGACGACAGATATCAAATAACGCTTAGAATAATAAAAAAAAAATGATAACAGATTGATATTTAAATTAAAAAATATTCTTTCTCTTATTTTTTTGCGTTTTACTTAATAATAAATTAAATAGACGTTATAATAACCATCGATACGAATTTGAATTTAAAAAACAAATGAAAGGTAAATCGCTATTTGTTTGCCTACGCATATTGACAAAGATGGATTAAGCCATAACAACATATTTGTTGTCCATCATTTATATTACTCTCAGTTGATTTATAAAATTATTGTTATTACATATAATGCATAGCCATTATAATTGATTGAATAATAATATAGTTTCTTTAATGTATGTATTAATATATAAATATATTAATATATTTACGATCGTGCATGTATTTCATGTTGACCACATTGAAAAAAAAAGCAATTTTATGTTTATCTATAATAAAATATTGCAATAAAATGATTATTTAGATATCATATGCTATATAATCGTCGATACGTATTTGAATACAAAACAAATGAATGTAAAAATCGCCATTTTGTTTGCCTCATTAGATCGTAACAACATTTTTAATGTCCATCGTCGATGAATTTGTTCGTTTATTATCATTACGTATAAAGTATGCTTTGATGCATATTAATAAATAGCGGACCGTGCATTCCGCGCTGTAGTCGTTGCCAAAATACATTAACGTCATTAAAAAAAAAACAAAAGGGGAGGCCACTTTGATTACAGCAATTTACCCGTTTTCTTACACATGCAATATTTATTTGGGCGCGCTGTAATTTTACACGTCGATGGCGGTTCTCTTCCGTAATACAAATGTCAGTGATGTAAAATAAATAGGGCGGGCGTGAGGGAAATATATTATAAGAGACACTGGCTGGAAAGGCAATTTCCCTTAAAAAGTCTCTTCCTGCCGCCAGTGGGTTGCCATGATTTCAGGAAACAACGTCCCCAGAATACGATTTGCCGCGAATGGCGGCGAAAAAAAAAATACGGAAAAACCTACTCGACATGATCTATTTACAAATTTTATGGCACGCACTCGATATAAACAATTTGGCCATCAAAAATCGATGCGAGAAAAATCGCCCAAATATTAATTAAGAAAGTTTCGAGCCGGTTGAAAGAAAAACCCGGTCCGACTTTAATTTCGAATTATTCAATTACTGCGGAAAAAATTTTGCATTTCAAATTATTATGACACAAAAGAAACTTTGACGAATTCAGCCGGCGCTGATTAATTCGAATTAATCAGCGAATTTTGCGGGGGTCGCCGTTAATCAAATACTTCTAAGCGATCTCATTAATTCGATAATTAATTACCGGATAAGTAATGAATGGCATAACTTAATAACAGGAACGGCGTTCAAATCGAAACGGGATGTTTGACAAATCACAATAATTATAATTTAATCCCGGACGCGGCTAATTACACGATTGACATAATCCGGAAACGTGATTACAACTCTAAATCCATCGTGAAAATTCATTTATGTATCATCTTGTGAATCGTCTTTGACATAATTCAATAAAATGTATAACATTATTAGGGGACTATTGATAAAAGATAAATAAATTACTCACGATTGTTGCTCTGGTGGAGATTTTCCGGCATAATTTCAGCTGAAATCACAGTGCACAAGGCCGCGGGCACTCGGAGGCCGAAGGGTGGGTCCCGGCGACTAGCAGTTGAAGGCGCAGGGTCCGATTGGAGGCACGTCGGGCGGGACAGGGCCCGTGGTGAGCGCGTGCGCCAGGCCTGGGGACTGGAGAGCGACTGAGCCTGGGATGCTGCCAGTTTGCTCTTATATAAACATGCGCTACTAGAGTATAGCTATAGGCTTGCGTACAAAGGATAATTCCGATGGAACAGAGGATTCGCATACGAACATGGCGAGCTGAATCATCTGCACTTTTTTTTATTCCTCCCCTTTCCTGAAACAAATTAAAGATAGCATCAAAGAGATCTCTCCGGATCAATTCAAGCGTAAAATCCGATAAAAATTGCATTGAACTTATACTAAATCAAGTCATATATATAAAACTATGACATATAATCATAAAATTTTCAACAAAAATACATAAAAATATCGCAATAGATAAATTTAGCGAAATGTCATGTCAAAATGGCTTTTTCTTTTTTATAATACTGTAAAATTCATAAATAAATAGCAAAAATGTATGATAACCTCGAATCCACCCTAACTATTATGTTTACTCCTCAAAATTGACTTAAATATAATATACTTCTTTTTATTTATCAAATCGTTCCATAAGTCTTTGCGATTTTTTCCTACATTTGTTCAAATGCATAACTTTTTGTAACTGTAAAAAGATATTTACAGTATTCATTTGGTGTTCTTCAATAATGATCATTTTAGTGGTTCTCTTTGGTAACGGAATATTTTTTAAAAAATATTACAGATACTAAAACAACAATGGCCTGCCACAGCTGTCGTCAGAGTAGCCAGACTCTGGTGGTCCGGTCACGTGTCAAGGATGGGGGATAACTGCCGAAAAGGCTTATTGTTAACTAGCCTTCCTGTCCCCGAAGAAAGGAAGACCTAGCCTGATGTGATTGGACTGTGTAAAGAAGGACACTGCATCATTGAAACTTATCAGAAGATAGAGCGACGTAGAGGCAGTCCGGATAAAATGGAGAAGGGTGTTGGATTAGGCCAGGGCTCTACTATAGGGCTGTTGCGCCTATGATGATGATGAACAACAATCGCAGTGGAATTGAAAGAAATTCAGTCATGTGTTTCAACTTGGACATAATGTGATAGGAACAGTTGAAAGTAGTAGAGATGCAATTAAACTAAGAAAATTTTGAAGGTGATTGAAAAAAAAGTACTCAATATGCTTTCTACTTTAGTTCACAGGCAATTCAAAGAATTACAAAAGGCGTCAACTTGCGGAATATGAGTACCTCATAAATTGTCAGAAATAAACCCTACAAGTTCAATATGGATATACGTATTTCAATTGACAATCATCAGTGGCAGTTTTTATCTTTAACTTCTTTAGCTCCATTAACCCAGGGGCCTCATAGTTGTTCAGCAGAAGAAGCAATAAAAATTTTAAAAAAATATTTTTACTTCTCACTTTTTACATAAATTGATGTGAATATAATTATGGATCCAAAAAATAACAAATTGAGTAAAATGCACATTATAGGGTGTAGTGGTTGTGAAAATATTTTGAGAAGGGGCCTCAAAAATGAATTGTGCCAGGGGCCTCTCAAATGCTACGTGAATGCAATGTGAATTGGGTTCTTTACGCCAACAAAAAACACAAGAGGCAATGGTTGAGTGGCCAATCAACCCCCAACCCCAAGCATAACTTTACACTCTAAGAAGAAAATGTTATGCATTTAGTGAGATATAAAGGCGGTGATTCATTATTAACTGTTGGATTATGGGCAGATTATGGGTGAGAGACTCTGCTTTAAAAAACCCAAGCCTTGTAAATCAAGAAAGGGTAATTTTACACCAGGACAACGCTCGCCCACACTTTTCGAAAATGGAGATAAAAAAATCAATGGATTTTCCAGGGAACTTTTTTCTAACCCACCTTATTCTCTGAGCATTCATTTCCACAAGCGACTATCCTCTTCGGGAATAGAAAAAAGTTTAAAAAGCCGATATCTATGTAGAAATACCAAAAAATATTTCCACATTTTCCATTTTTCCATAATTTCAGTAAGTAAAATACCGCCGTAAACTTCTATTACCAATGTCAAGATACGTCAAGCAACATGTAAACAACTACAATTTTGACAATTAGATAGATACAAATACGAAAATCGACTTGTTTTGTACCCAGCTTTATATTTATTTACAATTTACCGCAGACTCAACTTATCATAAAAAAATTTGAGCACGGTAAAAAATAGTCTTTTTCTAAACAGTATTGAGGTAATTGTAGTTTCACTCAATTTGATCGAGTAGGATCTCCTCAATATCTTCACCAGCAACATTTATAGAATGTATGAAATTAATGATCTTCATATAATCATATGATCAGCATTATATGTTGAGATTTTTATCATTTAATGCTAGTTGAAGTGATTTTGAGGGTCCAATATTTGTTTTATTCATATTATTTGTTAGAGCCCTATCTCAGACACGTTCAGAAATGCCTCCGGTCCTTAAAAAATTTTATTTTTTAATAAAAAATATTTAAAATATTATAAAACTAAGGATAAATTTTAATTATAATATAATATCAGCGGAGGTTATTAAGACGTGTAACCGCAAAAGTAGGCCAGTCCCACCGAAAGTAGAACATGTGGCCACTCAGCCATTTGAAAATTTGCTGATTATCTTATTATTTTACATGGAAATATTTTTTATCTGAGAATAAACGCATATAGTTCATAATTCCTATTCAGTTGTATAAAAAACATATATAAACAGGATTTTTCAGACGATAATCTAAGCGTTATATCTAAAAATACACAAGCTCTTAGAGTTCCGACCCAATATTTATAATTCCACTGATTAAAATGGACAAAGGTCAAAAGATTTTCCCCATCTCTGCACAATGTCGGAGGAGTGGTTTCTTAATAATTAACGTGACGTCTCTCTGGATAGAAAATCTATAAGTTTCATTGTCCGAGTCCCTAATTTTCTAATGCCCGCCGTGTCTCTAATTGAATGAATGAATACAAATTTGGGTCAATCTGGATCAGCTCTCTTTGTGTTATCCTCAAAGAAATTCCCGACAATTAATTAAATTCGATGTTTTTTTTTCAGCATCGTCCCCAATCAATGTCGAGTGACAAACGACAAAATAAAAAGCACCGGGAAATCACAATCCTCAGTTACGACTTTTTATGCATTAAGCGAAAAACGCTGTAAGATCCCGAAAAGCCCTTCGCAGTCCTGTTAGAATTGATTTTTTTATTTTCTTCATTTTCCGACAGTGGGAAAAACGCGTCGTAAACACTTACAACATTGTAAGTGATGAACAGTTTTATTACGAAAGTCGTAAAATATGTTCGCATCATATACTCGTACCTGGGACGATAAAAAATTATGGCAGAACTCAATTTTCAAATGGAGAAACGCAACCAAACTCGACCGCGCTCATACAAATATAATTATGAACCGTTTTCAGACGCGAATTCAATTTCCTATGATCCTACGGTGCAAGGATGCAGGATTCGCGTACATTATTACGACGTCCAAATGGAAAATGTGTCACTGATACCGGACGATATATTACGTTTACGTAATACGTCTCTGATTTTCAGGAGATTTATTGGTGTTTTGTCCCCGGTAATATCTGAAATAGAATTTCCTATTCCAATGACTTTTCTCTAAACGTATTTATATATCTGAAAACCTTTGTACAGACAGTTCTAAAAATGTTAAATAAAAATATTAGGCGTACCAAGAAAACCATCATTTGTACATGTCCAATTTTAAATTGAACAAAAACCTTTTCACCCGCAAATATCAGACAATATACTCCTGAAAGCCACAGTGGAATCAAGTTCTCGGAAAAAGCATTAGGACGAAAGGAAAATTTCATCTCCATGATGCATAATGCTGAAGCATATGAAAAAGTCGGTTAAAATAAATTATATGGATATTGAGTAATCATATGCGTATTAGCAATTCTTCTACATCAAAACACACGCCCTTCCAAAATAAAAATGATCCATAAAAAGGTTTTAGAGATGAATTTGCTGATAATCCCATTATTCACCAGATCTTACTCATCTAACCGACCCGTTAATGGGACCCGGAAACATCGCATCGTCCGAAATGGATCTATTTATAATGGAAAATAGACCCCAAGCATTTTAAGTCAAAATACTGATGAATTCTTCATCAATCTCTTGATTTTTTTTGAAGTGCGGTACGGCGCACCCAGCGATATCCCGCCGCAGATTGTGCACTCACCGCACGTGTCAATCGAATGGGTTTCACTCGCACTTGGCACATCGTACTGGATGCGAGCGAGAAAAAACATCGCGTAGAAACGAAAGCGAATATTGTTATTTTATTTATTTTTTTTCGCAATTGAGGACAATAAATGTCAATGATTATTTATAATGTTTATTATTTTTTGGACAAATACAGGCGAACCTCGACTTTCGCACATTCGACTTTCGCACAATTCGCTATTTCGCACATTTTTGAAAAATAGTTTTTTAATTATTTTTTTCCCGAAATAAATGCAAAATGTTTTATTTCCACATTTGCATAATGAAACATATGGAAGCCCAATCCGCACACTATGAAAAGAGTATTATATCTCTTCCATATATTCCCTTTTATATGCATTTAACATGCAAGGCGGAAAAAGAGCAGATCAAACTTTTAATACATTTTAGATTACCCTAATTTACATACATCCCATCCAATGAGTGTTTCTTCCCCCAATACTACGTATCTCCATACAACCCCTTAGTTAGGCAGCGATAGCTACGTTTAAAACGATAATTATATGCAGTCGATCATGAATCAGGCCATCAAGGCAGCTGGGAAATGGAAGGTGCGACCCACATTAATAGATTTCTGGAAAATTACCAGCATATGGAATGCAATAAATAATGTGGGATGCATGGAAATTTCAGAATAAAAGTCAATATTAGAAAGGTTCATTGAGCAACTATATACAGATGATGAGTGATTTTCGAGATTTTGGTAATGCGAAACCACTAACTCTTAGAGAATGGATTTACTGATGAATGAACTAAGCCTTGAAGTCAATGGCAGAGATGTTATTAAGATTAGTAGAATCATTTCTGAACCATTTATCGATAAGATTTTCTTACATGGATCGTCACGAGATAGAAATTCCTAGTTCATGCACGTACAAGGCAAGAGGTAGGAAGAAGAACCAGAAAGAAATGCAATGCCATAACATTAAAAACTTGAGACAGGCTTTGCTTTATATTGGAAAGAATTTTGCGATATTTATAGAAGAATGTATTAAGGCGGAGGGCATTAATATCCTAAAATGCGTAGGGATCCATGTAATAGCGCCGTGTTACAGAACTCCTCTGTAAGAGAAAGAAAAAAAATAATGGAAATGCAAAACTCTGCTGACAATTTCACGTTAAAAAATATAAAATTTCAATTTAATATATGCGATGAAATTTTTTTTGACCACGTCAGGTACTGGAAGTATATACAATCTTTGGTGTTTATTTTCTTCCCTCTACTTTCGAACATTTAACTTTCGCACACATTTTCAGGAACCAATTATGTGCGAAAGTCGAGGTTCGCCTGTACAAATAAGTTTGTGGCGTATAGGATTTATGTTAAAAAAGCTTGTGGCCCAAATAGACCCCATCGGCACTGCAACGGTATTATTAAAGTGAGCAACGAAAATATTGTTTTTTGACATCGTCCTTTTAAATGATCATTTGTGTTTTGCTAGCTTACTTAGTAAACATTTAGAGCACAACTTAAAAAAAATAGTAAAAAAAGACTATTCGACAGTGTCAGGAATGATTCAAACAATTTCGATGTGGAAATTTTCACTAAAAAATAAACATTGAAGTGAGAGGGTAGTGAAAGAATAAAATGGGATGTTACGGATTGAAATTAAAACAAATTTGGTCAAATCTATTCTACAAATAGCAGACACATTCAGATACTCTTGATGTAAAGCGCAAGAACATTTAAAAATAATTGCCAAGATTAATAAACAGGGTGTATGAATACTGCATCATTTGAGTGATGAAAACAAATCTGTACAAGTTCGAATGGGTCAAGAATTAATAAAATTAAAGGAAAATGCAACATTCTTATGACGGGGAATGAAAAGTATGTTTGTACTCATACTAATATTGGGAAAACAGTGGCTTTTTAAAATGCAGGCACCACTGGAAACGCCGAAACTAAGCCTAATGATCAAAAAGTTCCTATTGTATATATCATGGGTTTCCAACAGGTTCAGATGGATCCTCTGCACTCGATGGAATTATGAAAAGGGTCTATAGTATTTCAATGATCTATTTTATTTAATTCATGAGGAACGTAATAATTTAATTATATAAATATAACTGGTGCCATTCGTAATTCATGTTATTTGGCTAAGATCTATAATAGTAGATAACAGAAAAAAAATGAGGAATGAAGATAATAATTGATTAAAAATTATAGGATGAAAATAATGGGATTGTAAAGATATTATTCATTATAAATTTCTTAAATATGGTCAGACAATAACTGCACAATTTTACTGTTATAAGCTGGAACGATTAAAAAAAATAAACGAAATCCGTGGAAAAAGACCAAAAAAATATTTTTAACACGATATTGCAAGATCTTACCGAGAAAATTACTATCCAAATAATATTAATAATTATTAATCCGATCCTGCTCCATCGGATTACAATTTATTTTGATCAATGCAGCACTGTTCGATGTCTATTTTTCATCCCAATCAAAAGATTTTTAGGCAAATGACACATTAACACTTTCGTGGCCGGTGGTGCCTATGTGGCATCATCACGAGTTCGACCATTTTTGGCCGCATGGTGCCACATATGCATCATGATTGCACCGACAGTATGAACGACACCGTGAAAGTATATTATAGAAAAAAGTGCTTAGAAGAATCTACACCAAAAAAAGTAAAAATCATTTCCTGAACACAAACATAAAATTATAGAACTAGCTTTAGTTTTTCTTGTAGTGGATTCGAGTAGTTCAAATGATAAAGCTTATTTATAAAATCACAATTTGCATATGAAGTTTTGCTCATGGTTATAAACAATGCTCCTGATCATCCTCCAAGTCTGGAAGATTCGATCGATAAACTTTATTTGTATATCTAGCATTACGCAACTCTTTTAATCTAACATATAGATCAGCAAATCATCGCCTGCTTTGTGAAACTTTATACAAAAGCTTATCGAAGGAAATTTCAAATATGACATCAAAGAAAAAACTTACGTTTAGAGAATTATCCTCTTCTGTGTGAAGATAACCGAGGTATCGCTTGAAAGGGTGTCTTATAAGACAATAAACTGCGTTTCCAATACTTCCAGAATAGCAGCATTCACAGTTTTACATCCCGTTGTTGATGATTAACTCCGATTACTAAAAATATAAAAAATAAAATTGAAATCAGCATTAGAAAAAGTAAATTCAACAGTAATAATATTCCTTATAATTAAAGTAGGATTTGGACAATATTTTTATTCAATTATGTACCATGTTTAGGAATTTACGTTGTAATTTTAATTAAATATCAATTATTTCTTAATAATTCGCGTAATATTATTTTTATATACTCGAGAAAGAATATAAACTCATGAGAATATAGAAAAAATTTTCAATTATACATATAATTAAAAAATCTTGCTCAAGGCTCAAGACTTATTATTTTTTACTTGGTTTCTAATTAAATTGAGGTATAGATTCTCGGAATACGCGAATGGAGATGTTCGTAATTGCTTCCAACTATTCTGAATACCATGACAATATTAGCCAATCGTTGCTCTACATTGTACAACATGGTGTACTATTAATACATGTTCATATTTATCAACGAACAGCATCTATAAAGGTCACGTCTCGCGATAACATTTTCCATTTTTCTTCTGTACCAATAAACGATACAATCGACCCCCAACGGTTTTCTCTGGCTCGGAGATACAAGCTCCAGTGTCTCTCAGGATTCGAGGAAGAGATAAAAGATCCTTGCACAAATGGAATAGATAGGTGAAAGCAGTTTTTCAATATTTCCATTTGAATGGATTCAGGACGTACACGTGTGGATAGGTGCCATGCCACCCAGATAATTCGAGAATATATTTGGGGGCAGATATTCGCGGGCGTTTGGATTGCGTTTACATTTCTAATGGTGGATCTGCATTGTCTGCAATACAGTCTGAAGAAAATTTATACACTTGATATGACATACCGGATATGAGATCTCAATATTGAATTGAATGTCTGGAGGGGTTGGTTGTCTTGCAGAAATTGAATTTGAAATATCGCGATGCAACATATTGCATATCTACACGTCGGTTATATATAATAAAAAAACAACTGAACGATTAATTTTACGCTAGGAAAAATGAATATCAATAATATGTTGCCATTACACAAAATATGTTTAATTATAATTTTAACCGACCTGTCACGACGGCTCAAAACTAACCGCGGGTCCGAAGGGGGTGGGGGTCTATTTATTTATATAATGGAAAATAGACCCCAAGCATTTCATTATATACAATATTTCAAGATATTGATGAATTCTTCATCAATATCTTGACATTTTTTAGAAAAATAGATTGTTTAAGAATAAAAATAGTTATTCATGATATGCTTCATAATTTTATGTATATTTTGGATTTTTTAACTAGTCAATATGACGCGTAAATGACACGCATATTCATTGTCCGACGAGTCCAGTTCTGTCATCCTTAGAAGGAATCCAACTGTCAACCTCGGGGGAAATCCAGTTCTGCCAACAGGAGGAATATAGTTCTACCAACCTTAGGATGAATCCAGTTCTGCCAATCTGAGGCTAAATCCAGCCCTGTAAACCTCATGGTAGAACCAGTTCTGCCAACCTTAAGAGATATACACCATTCAATCTTAGGAGTAAAAATAAATTCTGCCACAAGTGTTTTACTATACTACACTACATTCTAAAATATGCGTTCTTGGCGGTTTTTTTTTAGTTTTATAAAAAAGGGAAATTTAAATATTCTTTATTCGGTTTGTCAGATTTTCCAACAGCTTGAGGGCTGCCATATGCCTCATTACTTAGGGGGGCTAGGACTCCTGAAGGACTGTATGGCCCTGAGCATTCGTCTTGTCTTTAGGTAGCTATACGCCAGAATCCATGGATCATGGTCTGCGGAACAATCAGTGCATATGGTTCGAAATGTGATACTTAGGATAGCCACCGTAAAAACATGTCATAGCTGGCGTTGTTCATTTGTCAATTATTTTTTTTAATTATTTTTGTTTTAAAAAAAAAATTAAATAAAAAAAATCGTTTTTAAAGCTGTGCCTTGAGGTCCCTGAACTAATGATGAGCCAGGGGTGCGCCCCATGAGTCTAAGAGAAAATCCGCCACTATGTCAATCGCACGATTTCACTCGCACTCGGCATATCGTACCGGATGTGAGCGAGAAAAAACAATGCGCTGATGGCAACAGAAGCGAATATTGTCTTTTTTTTGCAATTGCGGACAATAAAAGTCAATGACTATTTATAATATATTTTTTTTAGACTTTTTTAAACAAAACAAAAGGTTTGTGACATGTAGGATTTATATTAAAAGAGTTATTCGAGAAAAACTTGGGGTCCCAAATAGACCCCATCGGCACTACTAGGTTTATATATATATATTATAATAATAAACGTTGCTTCACCATTATACATTACTCTACAAATAAAACTCGGCATCAATGTTTTTTTTCGTATGATAAAAATAAAAATAATACACCTGGCTCATAAATGAACATGGTCGTAAAAATTATTGTTAAATCCAACCTTTCAAATATTATGAAGATTTTGACGATACTATATCCTCTGATATTAAAAATACGAAATGATGTCATATGAAAAGAAAACATTTTTCCCTCGCCTACTTTATTTGCTTAGAATTATTTATAATTTGAATAGTAGGGGGTGAGGTGGTCTTTGGTGGGTTTATTTACATGGTGTTCGGTGGTGCTCGAAACTCGTTAAATAAGAAGTTTGTCCTTTTGTGGATAGCGAGTGTGTAAATACGATGACAGAGACGAGCTGAGGAGTTTCCTTCGTCTCCATTAGTCAGGAAAATAACGAGCCGGGTGACAGGTAGAGGTCGCCAGGTGCTCGTTCCCATTGTGCGCTAATGGCGTCCCACTCCAGGCCCCCGCACCTGTGGCGGTTCAACGGAAAAATTGGACAAATTTCATTAATCACCCGGTTCTGAACAATTTGTGGGATTGCCTAATTTCTTGGCGTTTGTCCATCATCGTAATGAATGCTGCTGAATGTCTGAAAAATGGATATTGAAAGACCGAATCGCTGGAAAATTTATTTTCTTTAGCGCGAAAATTTGTAGGGACTATAAAAAATATATACATTTAGTTTTTATGTTACGTTTATGTCAATGAAAGATTGACCAAATATTTATAACAATTATAATATTTGAGAAACATATTTTTCTTCATGACTATATACTAAAATTATAATACTATTTATTAAATATATTCACTTATGTTCAATAAAGCGGAAAATATTTATACATAAATGAATGCAGAGTTTGAGAAACGTTTCCAATGCCTAATGGAATGATGATATTTTATGAGTCTTCCATTTGCTAGTATCATCTGCTGATATTTTAATATTGAAAACATATTAATTTAATCAAAAAAGATTTAGACTGTTATTCTTGTTTTTGGTTTTAAACTTAACCGTGCCGGTGGGGTCTATTTGAAACCAACTTTTTCTCGAATAACTATTTTAATATAAATCCTACATGTCAAAAACTTCTGTGTATGTCTAAAAAGTCTAAAGAATAAATATTATAAATAATCATTGCTCTTTATTGTCCACAATTGCAAAAAAAATAAAAACAAAAGTATTCACTTATGTTAACACCGGCGCGACGTTTTTTTCGCTCGCATCCGATACGATGTACTAAGTGCGAGTGAATCCGTTCGATTGTGCGACACGTCAGTCGGCGGCGAGACATCGCCGAGTGCGCTTGTCATTTTGTCATATTTATTTGTTAAAAAATCCAAAATTCGACCAAATTATGAAGCATATTATAAATAATTCTTTTTATTCTTAGAATTATCTATTTAAAAAAAAAACCCGCCATAAAAAAATTGTAGTTTGTGTTTAAGAGTTTTGACTATACATCTTAGATATATATCTTATTGTTCGGAAAGGGTGGAACTTTCTTATAAGACTACTAGTCTTAAAAGTAATCACTACGCTCTGGGGCATTTCTATATAAATTTTGAAAGGCAGTTGTGGGAGTTGCACCTTCCTTGATCCATGACAAATGTCGATCGGGCCACTCAATACAATAAATCCCAAGCTGTGGGAACATTCTCTTGTTGTATGAAGTAATGCCTTATTATAAAGACGTATTATAGCAAATAATTTGAGAATTTAGATGCTTCTAGAAACATTTTCGAGTTAATGGTTTGCCATAATAAACCCGAAGCTCACTGACGGATTGATCGACCAATGATTCCCAAAGTGGTATGTGTGAATCCCCAGGGTCTATGCCGTAGGCGTCCTTAAGATGTAAATGGGGTTTCTCGTAATTGGAGTCCATTTAGGCTCAATTAAACACAAACAAAGAACTTAAGGTGCAATTTAGAAAAGGCTATTAGCAGTTCTGGCTTTAGAAAGATATGCTTGTTGATTATCCTGCAAAATGGGCTATCACATGAAGATTGTGGGAAGGGGTTTTAGGGTGTTCGCTAATCTTCTTACGATATAAATCATTTGCAAATCATAGAACGTGGATGATTAAGACAATACCTCTTGTATTCATTTTATGTGAGAATTTTACTAGGTTCATGTTTGCGTCCTTCCAATTCCAAATGTTTACTTAAATTGTGTGTCTTTTCAATAGGTATAAATAAAATGTATACAAGCTACATATTATTGATTTATATTTTTTTCTAATTACTCAGAAATAATAATTTTCAACATATAATATATCTCAGTCATAGATTTCAATTGAATTAATATTATGTCATACATTATACATAATTCATTCGTTCTGAAATCAAGTTTGAGAAAAGTCCCTTATGTCCATAACTTTTACAAAGTTTCACGACCTTCCAGAAATAACTCGACACTTGTCCTTACACCCCTGAGAGACCGTAAAATACTCGCAATAATATCCGAAAGACCTCGAGCACATTTTTGCATATTTAAGCCCTTGTAGCCAGCGTCTGGCGAAACTTAAATTGATGGACATTCTCGGCAATATTTCCAAGAGGATATAAAAACAAAGGCTTAGACGAGATCCTCCGCGAGAAACATTTTCTCCGTCGAAAATGTCAATTGGACCAGTTTCGAAACTGGCACATAGTATTTGCGACCTCTATACTTTGACCTGTCTGGTGTTCACGACCCAGTCCAAAGTTTCGGCTTCAGCCAGTTTAATTTCGGGGGTTGCGTTGGCTTTCAAATCACCCAAAGACAGCCTCGGGGGATTCACGCTGTCGGCCATACAATATATTAATTACCGATTGTATATTTTCAGATATATATATAAATTAAATAGACTTTGCATTATTAATTTCGTAAGTGTTGCCCAACTCGAGTTAAACAACACTACCAATTAGTGAACTTATTTAATATCTTGCATTAGGATCCTTTTAACGTTAATGAAGCCTCTGAATTTTATTTAATTAATCTTTTAATTAACTCTTAACGCGTCTATATATCTTAATCCGTCTAATGATATATTCTTTAGAACAAAATAGACAAGATAAATATTATAAATAATAATTGACCTTTATTGTCCGCAATTGCGAATAAAATGAAAAAAAACAACAATATTCGCTTCTGTAGCCACGAGCGTGATGTTTCTTTTCACGGTACGATGTGCCAAGTGCGAGTGAAACATATTAGTGACACGTGCCGCGAGAATTTGGCGGTCGGTCTACCGGCGGCATGTCCTCAGTCTGCGTGCGAGACATTGTTGAATATGAATATGAACATGAATAACAGTTTTTATTCTTAGAATAATCCATTTTATAAAAAAAATGTCAAGATATTGATGAATGATCAATATCTCGACTTAAATGCTTGGGGACTATTTTCCATTATAAATAGACACGGTTATTTTCGAGACCATACTTACGGTGACCATATTTTTTTAATATAATGACCTTATTTTAAAGCTTAAACTGTTAGAACGGCCATTTTAGAAAATAATTAAATCCAGAACAGTGGAATAAAAGGACTGTCCTCTAAAATATAAGTTGAATTGTCACCCTAGCTATACATTAAGATCCCTTCGCGGATAACTATACTTAAATAAAGTTTTCAATAAATATTGAATATTTGTCAGAATAGTTTATCGTCGTCACATTGAAGAATTTGCCCATCATCATTTTATAATGGATTGTGACGAACGATGACAAACGCACACATTTCCAGAATGGATTCGACGTGAGCAGAATTGCCAGCTGAATGTAGTCGTGGGTGGATAATAGATTGGGACCGATAGGTTTGACGAGAAAATGACACTGAAAATATTTTTCAGAACTTTTTTATCTCTATAGAACGAATGGAAGTCTCGTGTAATGCCCAAAATGCAGACTCCGCAATTTTTTAAACATAAATTAATTATAGTCGTTACTTGGGCAAAATAAATTTTATTACGTCCATAAAATATCTATGGTTTCTTTCGTGCTAATACCGTGGTTTTTTTTTTATTATTTAGTCGCATCTCGAAGGTCGACTATTTTAAAAAATACACAAATAACAATTCGCTATGCGTATGCCGAAACAACTGCAATAAACATGCCTATAAAATCGAAGTATCTAAATAAACCAAGTTTACTCTTCTAGGCGATTAAGTTATTTTTAGTGCGTGACTTTGAAATTTTTAAATAAATTTGTTTGGCTTTCAGAAATGCGGTTTAGAAAGTTTGAAAGCCGCCAACGGCCATAGATTATTTAGTGCCACACGTGCGAAAGGGTAGATGCTGAAACTACTAACCTATTTCAAATGGTCTCAAGAGTGTTCTGAACATTTTCACACATTTATTTTTTATGTCCGAAAATGGGGAACGTAACTTTTCGCCGTAAATCTAACGCAAATGTCCGTTTAATTTCTACCGCCCAATAAATTGGTAGCGGACTCCTTGCGAATTACATATTATGCTCCATAAACTGCTTCGCGGTATGATATATGTTTTTTTGTTTTAATAAAGTGGTAAATCATCTTGGAAATATTATCAAATATTTTAAAAGGGGGAACGCTATTAATCCACGGCATCGATTCATAATTCAAAAGGCGTCATTGTGTTCGCGATGAATATTTTATCCGTGCAAGATTGTATGGAATATTTAAAAAAATCCGAGAATAAAACTTGTTTACTTCCGCTATTACTTGCATTAATTCTAGGATGACGTTGTCGAAAATGCAGCCCTTGCTTAACAATTATTCATTACTCTCCAGATAAAATGCTGCATCAATGTTTTTCTCGTAGATAGAATGTAAAAATAACACAAAGCGGTTGGTAGCACTGATGCATTTTTGACATGGTCGTAAAAATTATTGTTATATCCAGTGCATTCATTTTTTTCGATATCCGAACTGTCATTCTATTATCTTAAATCAAATATTAATATTTATTTATGCTACAAATCTCCCTTGACGAAATGGTGAAAGCTTTTAGTCTACTATAATTGGTCCCATCTCGGGAAGAATTCATCTTTAACACCATGTTGATGAATGGATGCCGCTACTTTATGATTCTGCTCATCGCTCCCCTACCTTAAATCTGAATGCCCTCCAATCGCCCATCAATCAACAGGATGTCTTAGATGTCTGCTTCATGTACAAGTTAGAGATTCAATTTTTTTTTAATCTCAGGTCAATATTCTTTCAGTTATCTTTTTAAAACTTTTTGCATATAAAAGTTTCGATGAAGAATTTATTTTATTTAAATTAAATCTTGAATAACGAAAGTTATTTTATTATTTATAATGCAAAAATATTCCGCCCTCTTTGTAAAGGTGGTGCATTATAAATCTCGACAAAAATAACAAGGGGATATTTTCAAAGTCATCATTATGATTTCATTGCTGTGCCGATGATGCTGCACACGTACATTTATTAAATGGATAGAAAAATGTAGGAAAAACGCACACAGTCATTGTAAATATTATATTTCATCTTCTTTTTACAAATTAATTTACTTATGACAATGTAAGAGATTAGATTGTTACAAAATATTTATAAAACATAAATATATAAAGTAAGCACAAACACCTTATATTAATTTTTAATTTATACTGAACATAAATATACACATTGTGAATTAATTTAATGTGAAAATTAACAAAAAAAAAATACTATTATGAAAATATATCTAACACTAGATCTTACATTTCTGTGTAAAATAATAAATGAAACCCGTATCACAGACGCAAACAGGTTTTGTTGGAAAAATGTCACGAAAACCTTTAAAAGTCCAAAGTATAATGTTCGTAAAACAGTTTTTGAAAGAGAACCAAGGACCTTCGTATTTCACTTAACATAACAAACGACACAGTTTGATAAAATATGACCAATACATTTAACACACAACTCACTTATCACTCTTATTGCTTAAAAGAGATCACCATTTGGAAATGACAAGTTCCTTGGCTTCTTCATATAGAAGGAACAGTTTATAGTCAAACTACGATATTCTATCGCCGTTTAACACATCATCACGAACAAGCTGCCTTCGCCGCTTTAATAGCTAAAAAAAACTATTAATTAATCATAATATTACATATAAAATATTATTCAAACATAAAATTACCTTCTCTTTCTTTCCGCCTTAACTTTTTTCTCCGCCTATCTATGGTCGCGAGCTCCGCTTTGAGGGTATGATACACTTTTCTTAATTCCGATAACCGTGACGTAATTAAAGCTATTCTCGCGGTACCATCTAACATTGGATCTGAAATGAAATAAATCGTGAAATAAAATTTTCCAACGACAGTTATCGGGAATAATAAATTAAATCTGACATCATATCGGAAAATTTTGAATCTAATACTTTTCGATTAATAAAATGATCTTACCTAGATCAACAAAAAAATTATATTTTAAAGGTCTATGAGCATTCGAATGAGCTAAACCAATATTTTGATCTTCACTATCACTTAGTCTACAACCACGAGGACGACGACCTCTTCTTGGACCTACTACAGGACTATTAGGACCACTATTACGAATATTCGTTCCTAAAAGTTACAAATTTTATCATATATTAATTAATAAGAAATGTTTTGTGAAAATAACGAGTAGGTTCAAGAAAAAAAATATATAAAACGGAGTTTGTATTGAAGATTAAGTTAAATTTTTGAAAACTCAATAGTTTTTTATATGCAATATTGTTCGAATTTCGAAAGGCAATATTCAAATATATTTTGTGAAGATATCAGGTCAATTAATCGGCAAGTAATTGCCTATTGGCTGTGAAAATTGGCTTCTGACCAAAAACAATAATTCAATCCAAGAGAAAATTGGTGAAGTGGAAAAACTTGTCTAGCAAATAGAGCCAGAAATGGATGACAGCGATCTCGAAAAAATAATTTAAAGAATGTTTCACAGATCCAGGATGTATTAAATCGGCAATTGAAGATGACTTGCCAAGGATAGACAATTTTCAGGGCGTTACTAGAGGCGAAATGCCATCATGGGAAGTACCGTCATTTTAAGAAAATAACTTGATCTCGTTTCAATGCTAATATTCGTTCATTTTCAGTCTGTAGATAACAAAATATTGTTTATTATGTTTACCGTTAAAAACATTAACAAAATTTTACATATATCCTTGCAAAATTCACCACGTAATCTGAATATTATAAAATAGAAAGTATTAATATAAAACATTTATTTTATATAACCCCAAATTCTTTTAAAAAAATATGCGATTTAAAAAAAAAACAGTTTAAACTCTACCTACGCACACATAATTTAATTACCTGTGTCTATTTCGTTGATTTTTTTGGATGGGGCAAGAATTCTACTATTATCTTCGTTTACTTTAACTTCGCATACATTTTCTGCATCGGATAAATGCTGATCCCTGTTGAAATAAAATATATAAATAAAACATCTCGGAAATATTAGGTTAATTTGTATTCGATCGTTTACCTTGCAGGAGAATTGTTGCTTAAACTGCTCTCGGGTGTAGTCGGGGGAGTATTGTCCATGACAGTTTCGGCAGGGCTATTGTTTTCTTCGCGAGATCCTCGTTCATTTCTTATTCCAACGACAACCTCTCGACACTCTTTCGGTGCATCTTTTTCTTTAGGAGGATCTATAAAAGAATCGTTAATAATAATTATATGGCAAATATTTACATCAGTTGCGAAATATAACACTGCACCTTGCAAAAAAGATATATCATCATTTTTTTAATAACAATTTTAATAATTGTCTAGTCTGTCTCTTTTCTTAGTATTTGTGTAAATACATAGCAAAAAAATTTCGATAGAATTCAAGCTCAACCCATTTCCTCGCCACTCTAATGATAATTTTTTTTTAGATTTAATTTTAATCAAAATTTGGGAAGAATATAAAAAAAAATGTAGTCACAATATGAGTCTGCATCGGATAGCAGTTTGATCTCAAAAGAATGGAGTATATATATGTAGGATATTTAATTTGAGTAACAGTGTTGCCAAGGTGAAGAATGCTAGGTGTTGGCCAGAAAGGGATGTATGCATACCGAATAACGGTTTTCCTTTGTTATTAAATATTTAGTGTACGTTGGTCTGAGCTTTGGGTCGGTCGTGAGTCATGCCTTCCGCCCTTAATAAACTTGTATAACTAAGAGACTAACGTGGTTTTAATAATACACTCCCGCGCCCTTCCGATTTCAACCTGTAGGCATTATCCTACATATATGTTAAATATACGAAAATGTCTTATTTTTAAACAAAAAGTCAACTTAAAAAATACATATTACTATATCAATTATTAATTATATATTCTCCATGGATAGCTACAACTTTCTTCCATCTTTCTAATAAATTGAATATGCCATTTGCTTTACCGATCCGTAACAGTGTCACTCGAAGAGGTCTATTTATAATGGAAAATAGACCCCAAGCTTTCCAAGTAAAAAATTTTGATGAAATTTTCAGCAATCTCTTGATTTTTTTTAAAAATGAATTATTCGGGTATATGATGGATAAATAATTCATCATCATCATAGACGCAACAGCCCTATCGTAGAGCTCCGGCCTCATCCAACACCCTCTTCCATTTTATCTGGTCTGCCGCCACGTCACTTCATCAAGTAAGTAAGTTTCAATGATGCATTGTTCCTCGGTACACAGTTCAATCACCTCAGCCTTAGTCTTCCTTTCCTCCGGGGACAGAAAGAATTGTTAACCATAAGCCTTTTCGACGACTGATTGACTGTGGCTGGCGACCTGACCCGTATTCGAAAATCCAAGATAACCTGGAGAACGTCCATCACAGTCATGACATCATGGTTGAGACGGAGGTGTCCTCCAAGTGGCAAGGACCCGCCTCAGGGTTATTATGCCACTTAAATAAATGTTAAGACATGTAGAGCTTTAATTTAGTCTTCTTTGAGGGGAATCTCGACCGTAGATGCTTTTGATGTCCAATGTAGCACTGGTTTCCCAACATGGCTCTTCTTCATACTTCCAAATTGGTTTCATTGTTATTTGTAATAAGTGAGCCGAGATATGTGAATTCCTGGACAGCCTCGAAGCTGTACTCTTCGACTCTCAAGGGTTCAAGGATTCGTCCTCGGCATATGAGCATATATTTTGTCATGGTCTCATTGATTCTCAGACCCATGCCCATTGCTGCTCTCATAATTCGCTGGCATGCATCCTTGAGAACCGCCCGAGATCTGATCTCAATGCCTATGTCGTCCGCATAGGCAAGAAAAACTGCACTGATTTATTAAGTCTCAAATTCTCAAACCACGGTGTTTCAAATTCTTCAGATAACTCAGATTGAACACGCACGTATAAATACATTCAATTACATTCATTTTCGTATTCCATTAATTTATCCCGAATAATTTTAGCTGCATGATGAGGTCTTACATTATCGTGTTAAAAAATATATTTTTTCTATTGAATATTCTTTTTCCGCAAATCAAATAATACCTTTACAATCCCACCATACAGACAAAAGGACCTTTTTGACCGTTATCAAATTGATGACCAAAACACAACTGACCATTGAAAAGGACGATGTCAAAGAACAATATTTTCGTCGTCTTTATATAAAATAAAAAATAGGAAACTGAGTTGTAAATTACCTTTGGCTGTTGATGATTCTTTGGGTGCTTCATCGGGACAGGTGCTAGGAGCGGAAGCGAACGGTATATCCAAATTCCGCGTTCGCGCTTTAGACTGGACATTCTTTACGGCTTCGCCTAAATTTTCGGGAGCTGGACTACCGGGTATAGTTTCTTCACATAATAACAATGATATGTTGCTGTCTTCTTCTAACGGCTTTGCGATTGATTCTTTTGTGCTTGATTCAGGTACATTTGATGATTTCTCATTGTCTGTGTCTTGATTCGAGTCCACATTGCTCCACTGTGCAGTCGATTTATCGGCAAGAACCTTAGACGGTTGAGACGTGCTATTTTCCGAAAGACTTATACAACTCTGCGATTCTTCTTCGCTCAGCTTATCTATAATTAGTCTGAAATAATAATAAATAAAATGTTAATAATGAAAAAAACAAACAAAATCCGACCTATATTATAATAATCATTGCGTTTTACCTGCGATCCGAATCATCGCTATCTGTAGTATCGCTTCGATCATCAGGTTGATACTCGGGTATTGGAATCGGCGGCGTCGGTTGACTAATTTGACTGGATAATTTTTGTATGGTTTCGCTAAGCACTCGATTGCTTTTACCGCCCAACGCAGGTTCGGCAATACTTTTTCTACGCTCTATCGATTCCTTTTTGATTAATGCTATTGTCGGTACTTCCGGCTTTGTGGGTATGATTTCGGATTTAGTTATAATTTCCGGAACGATTGGAATATCTTTTTTGATCACATCAACTTTTGGATTTGCCGGTAGTGAGTCTATCTTCGGCTCCGTCTTTGGTTTATTTTCAGAGATTATCGTAGATTCGATTATACTACTGCTGGTGCTAGTGACGTTATCTTTCGATTGCTCCGGCAGAGACGGTTTCTGTATTATCAATTTCAAGTTTAGATTCTTGGGCGAGATCGATTTTGGTATCTTTATTGGATCTGGTTTTGATATTTTTACGATATCTTTGGATATTGGAAGGGGTACCCCCTTCTTAGCGCTACTTATTGCACGTAAAACTTTCTCGGCAATAGACGGACCTTCTTTATGAATTAAAAATCCGGCTGGGGGTTCGGGCATTATGACGTCGGCGAATGAACTAGTACTATCAGATTCAATTTTACAATCTATGCTCGTATCACATACTTCCATGGCGGTGGTTTTCGGTTCCATTTTGAAATCGGGGAGCAAATTTTGTTTTTCTAATAATGGCAACGGATCAATTTCGATTGTTTTTGATGGTAGAATTTCCGGTTTTAATTTTAATAATCCCTCCAATTTACTTTTCGGAATATTATCAGTCTTTTCGGGTTTAATTTCAGTCTCAACAGTATCAGGTGGTTCGGAAGAAAATGATGCTAATAATCCTCCTGTCGGTACTGTCGGTGTTGCAGGAGTTTTAATTAACAATTCCCCATCATTGCTATCGTCGGACATAGAATGAGCGTTTACTCTCTGGATCGCAGCATCTATAGGATCTTCATCGGATGACTGTTCTCCTTTTATTGGACTATTTGTGAAATCGTCATCGATATCGTGTAATTTACTAGCAGCATCTTTTTTCGAATATGTTTCTTGATTTTTAGCGGGAGTAAATCCTTTAAAAATAGGAGTATACGCTTTATCTGGAAATAATTCCGGCTCGTACGTAAAGATTGGTTCTTGAGAAAATGATTCCGTTTCCATTAAAAGTCTGTCGCCGCTGTCCTCGCCAACGATTTCGCTAAACAACGAAAGGCCTTCTCTATCCTTTTCAACTATAGTCGAAGTACCTTCGGCTATAATTTCAAAAGTCTCGCCCTGGCATAATTTATCAAAAGTAGTATCGAACCGTGACTTTGTACAAATTTTTTCCACTTCTGGGGGCTTTTCGGGAGGCGGAGTGGGGCTTAATTTTAGCTGCGGTATACTCGGCGGTACAATTTCATCGAATATTCTATGCGTCGGTAATCTCTTTTTCTTCTCCTCTGACTTTCTGGCTTCAAATTCAAACGGTTCCGGCTCTTTAAATTCGTATATATCCTCAGTGACCTTTTCAGGGGTTTTCTCAGATTTCTCGGACTTATATGAAATTTTTGAATCTTCCGCACTCGGCTGACTAGGTGCTTCAACTTTACTAGAATCCTTTGCCGGAGATTTCGAAGTTGTTTCAAGACCTTTTAATTCAGATCGGATTTCGTTCAAGTCATAATCTCTCCCTATAAATAAAATCAATCAATAAATCAACATCAACAATCAAAAAATATATATATTTATTTTAACTCACCTCGGGGGGAAAGGTTATCGTCCGGTTTTAATCTTGTACGTTTTACTCTGCTCTGTGAACCTTCCGCTAATCGTTTCATTTGTGGGGTTTTAATTATTTTTGAAATTTTTGATTTTTCTTTCGGCGTCGTTTCTAAGACTTTTTCAATCAACGATGGTGAAGGTTCGGGAGTTCTTGCTAAAATTACATGTTAACGTCATAACTAATCTTAACAATCGTATTATTATATTGGTGCAAAGGTGTCGATATATTTTTTATATGAAAATAAAACTTTTTTATGCCATTTTTAATTGATTTAATTAATTTAATTATATAATAAATTGCATTATGGGATATTTTTACCAGCTTTATTGCATCAAATTTATTTCCATTTAATTTTTTTTGCAGTGATCTAAATAAATGATAAAAAGGAGCATGCTCTGGAGAATATGGTGGATGCTTGATAACATCTCAATTCAATTCATTATACTTATGTTAGGTCATCATCGCCACATTGTCGAGACGAAACACTATCCCTTTACTATTTACGAATTTTGGTCTATATTTTTCAAGGGAGATGTTTAATTTTGATTATTGTTGACAATATCATTCCGCTATAATTGTTTGATTACGTTCTAAGAGTTCAAAATACACAATACCCTTGCAATCCCACCAAACACAATTTTTTTTTTAAAGATGTCTTCGAAAATATTAATGGCTAATATTTTTTCCATTTTACATTATTGTACACTACCTATTTTACAGGGGAGATGTTCATGAATAGACCAAGGACATCTCCCCTTCCTCCTTATGTAAAACAACTAATTTCCCTCAAAAATAGTCGCCGGAAAAATGGCATCGAACAGGAAATCCTGCATTCAGATTCCTCTCCAATAAATATCAAGGAGTCTAAAAAGAACTGAAAGACTGGAACAACTCTAATTGGAATGTCAAAATCTCCAACCTTTCCTCTAAGGAAGACGATCCTTTAAATTACAATAATAAATTTCTTTGGCGTTTGGTAAAATCCCTAAGAACATCTCGACAAAGTCTTCCTACCTTAAAAACTAAAAACTCTATAGCCATTACAACTTAAGAAAAATATATATAATATATATAGCCTTTGCCGATTCATTAGAATTCATCTTCTCTCCTCCCGTATGATGGATAACGCAAAAAAATGCCACCGGATCCTTTTTTTGCTAGGATCATACAAAAATATCTTAACCTTTGCATCAAACTCAATATATTATTGCTTACCTTTTTCAATAGAAGGTCCTTTATTTTCTTCTACTGCCTTCTTTAATTGTCTTTGACTGCTAGAATCGGACTCATCGTCGCTATCAGAATCCGATTGGGCCATATTATCTAAAATTATTTAAACAATAATAAATAAATCATATAGATCTATCTCTTTAAATGTGTTTAATACGTACCGGCCGACGATTGATTGGATGTTGGATTGCCGGACATGCCACGGTTCCTCGTGTGTGGCTTAACAGCTGGTAGCGGCGGTGGAACGGACGGCGATTGAGATATACGAGATTTTTTACCCATATTTGAGTCCGACGACCCGCTTCCACTACTCGCAACGCTTCTTTTACCCTAAATAAATAAAAATATTTATAAATCTCGATATATGTATACGGATACGTGAAATAGAGAAGAAAAGACGGACCTTATCTTTGTGCTTATTTTTAGAATGCTGTGTTAAATTTTCTGCTATCCTAGACGGTTTGATCCACTCGTCGTAACGCGTATTCCAACCAGTGTAATGAACCCGCAGTAAAGCATCAGATCCTTTTCCGTCAATCTCAATAACTTTAGCTTCGTAAGTGACTTTAGATTCGGGATGAGTGGGCCCGTAGTATACTTTTAATTTATCGCCAATATCGGCGGTAATCATTTGCGGAATTGTAGCGTCATTTGCATTAATATTGCTGAAAATAAAAATATATTCAGTACGGCAATTTATTTATTTATTTTCTTCGGTAATCATAAATGAATTTGAAATATTACTCGGTGATTTTTCGTTTTCTTGGTTTTTTATTTGATTGTAATTGTGTATTTGAGCTGCTTGGGGTGGAAGGTGGCGTAGATTCATTGGAAGGTGCACTTCTCCGAGACGAAATTTTTCCATTTTTACTTCCTCTACTGGAACTGTCGCTATCGTTCTTATCACTCGACGATGTATGTTTTTTTGTGCTCAAAGTGACCGACGTTGATTCTTTGTCCTTTGTCTTTTCCAAATCTAACGACTGTTTTTTAGTCGTTGCCGGTGTATCGCTCAGCGACGACTTGCATCTTCCTTCTGTTGATGAAATAAATTTATAACAGCAAATTGTATAAAGAGAACGATACTTCACTTTAAACAAAAAATTAAATTAGAAACATATTTTCTGACTGATA
The DNA here is from genome assembly GCA_022495035.1 of Philopotamus ludificatus. Taxonomy (NCBI): domain Eukaryota; kingdom Metazoa; phylum Arthropoda; class Insecta; order Trichoptera; family Philopotamidae; genus Philopotamus; species Philopotamus ludificatus. The sequence goes on from JAGXCT010035236.1 coordinate 28,908, forward strand.
ACTCTTAGCAATACTAGTATTACTTACAATTATCACATAAAACTGCAGATGGTAGTAATGCTCAGAAGTAAATTGCCATAGTGATTTTTCTGTCAGAACTTGCAACTAAGATAGGATTTTAAATCTATCGCATTACTGTCAAAACCAAATTTGAATTATCAAATTTAAGAAATAATAAGACAGTTAAATATATATTGGGTATTGTTTATCCAAACGTAAGTTAATTAATTATAAATTTAATTATACCCATCTGCTGCATTTAAGGACAATATTTTTTTCGAACAAACATTTATAATTCATTACCTTTGCTAGACGTATTGGAAGTATTGGAATCTGATTTATTTCCAGAGGGAGTACAACGCGGAAGGGAGTTTCGCCTCTGTGTAATCTTTTTTGCGGAAGATTTCTCGGTTCGTTTTACGTCTATTGTTCCGGATGCACTTTTAAATAATTTAGACGATTTTGGAGTGTCCTGCACCTTGGCTTTTTCAATATTCTTTTCGGGCGTCGGCGATTCCACTTTCTCTATTTTTCTATAATAATCAATATGCAAATTAACAAAAATATATTTTTTAAGATTAATAAATATTTAGACAAATGAGTGCAAGACTTACACAGCCATTGGTACTAAGGGTTGATTATCTCCACTGTCTTCCTCGCTGCTGACAACAGGCTCGGGTTTCACTTTTACTTCCTTTTGTTTAACTTTATGACTGATTTCTCTTTCTTTCACCTTTTCTTTAACCTCCTTCTCCTTTGGTTCTTTATCCTTTACTTCCCGGGACTTTTCTTTAGTTTTTGTCTCTTTTTCTTTTTCTTTCTCTTGAGTTTTGTTTTCTTTAACTTCTTTAATATCTTTTGTATCTTTTTCCTTAACTTCTTCTTTTTTAATTTCTTTTTTAACTTCCTTCTCCTTTGTTTCCTTTGTATCTACTTCTTTAACTTTGACCTCTTTCTCTTTTTTTATTTCTTTCTCTACATCTTTTTCTTTAGTTTTAGTACTACTGGCCTTTCCACTTGTAGATTCAATTACTTTTTCCTTTAAAAAAGATAATTTTATTAATAAACAAAATATTCTGTATGTGATAAATACAAGTCGTAATCATCAGAAAGTGCACCCACCCACTAAAATCTATAAACTGATTACATTTATATATAATTTATTTAATCTGGAATACTCATGTACATATTTATTCATTTTATTCTCGTCATATATATCTCAGCAATATTATTACAAATTATAAAAATCTATCTCAAACGTTTGGAAGAATCCTTAAAAAAATCCACCAAATCTGTAATTGTTTTTAGCATTATCAGAAAAAAAATCCTTTTTGCTAATTTAGTTTCCTTATCCGATCAGGTAGCCCTTTCTAGTTTTGTAGAGATTTAAGAACCGACCAGATAAAATCGATGTCGAGTCACACTTGACATAGGATTAAACATACAAAAAACCGAAATGAAATTATACACATGGTTCTTTCCTTTGCCGTATTTATCTCGGGACTAGTCAAATTACTTGATGCATAATTGATACTAATTTATCGTTAAATAATATAACACACTTTCTGCATGAGTTAACAAATATATACGTACATCGGAGACACTACTGGCAGGAGCCGGAGCCGGACTAGCAGATTTTTGAGAGAACGAACTATGCATTTTATCTCTATCTCTTATGAGACTACGACCAGTTGTTCTCCCGCTTCTGGGATTAGATAAAAGCGTTACTCCTAACTTTCTGTAGAACTCTTCAAAACTATGTAAATACCTATAAAAAAAGTTGTTTTTTATTGATAACTGCGTAAAAATTTATAAATATATCAATTATTACCTTTTATAGGCTTGTCTGCATAAATTTATAACATTCGTCGATGCTGGTTGAAATCCAAGCCGAGTAGCAATTCTTTTCCATTTGCTTTGATTCGTTACGCGATTGTAACCACCTAATTTTTGTACAGCCTAGAACGATATATATATTTTAAATATACGTAAATGTCATATTTTTAAGTAAAAAATTCATCTTAATAAAAATGTATAATATTCTCCCTCAATAGCAACAACTTTCTTTCACCTATCTACTAATTTAAACACATCTGTCCAGCAGACTGTGTGGCGCACACAGATGCCGGAATATTAGGTTCCCCAAATATTAGGTTCCAATTAGGAAAGGATTGAAAAAATATTAAATATTGATTTACTAAACTTTCTTAAAATCAATTAAATACTCATTATTTTACATAAAATTATTTTTTTTATTGTAGACTGGGGAGGGGGGGGCCTTAAAGTTCTGCCATATTTAAGAATTTCTTTTCCTTCTACAACGAATAATTCCTTTACAATCTTACCATACAGACATAGCTACCTTTTTAATCGTTAGGTTCAGTTTTGGCGTTGCCAGTGTTACCTGCACTTTAGAAAGTCACTGTTTTTGTGACAGTGGTTCGAGTTCATAACCTACTTCTCATTCCCTTTCTCAAGATGTCAAAATAATGTTGAGTTTTCCATTTAATTTTATTAATTCTTAATACATTCGATACCATACAAATTTGCTTTCATCACTGAGTCTAGATAATTATTAAATATTTATCATCCGATTGTTATTTGTAAAATAGATTTGTTCAAATTTGCTTCAACTTCAATCATCAATTTTGCACTTACACTACCCTCTTACATCGAGGTTTATTTTTCAAGTCAAAATTCCCACTTGTTTAAATTAATAGTAAAAGAAATACTTATAGACAATCAAAACACAATCGATCATTAAAAAAACAATGTAAAAAAAAAATACTCTGTATTCATTTCAACACATAAATCAAAAACCCAATTACTTACATTAAATAAACGATAAAGATCAACATCTTTATTTGAAATAGTTGGTTGTCTATTAAGAGGAGTCCCTCTATCATCCATAAATTTGTAAAGTTGGGCTACAAAATGATCCTTCTCCTCGTGTGGCTCGTCATCCATACTCTAAAGGATTACAAATTTTATAATTGAAATAATAGGTAACATATTTAAGCGGTAGAATAAAATTTTACATCATCGGAATCCGCTTCGTCGGATTGTGAATGAGATTCTTGTCCAAATAGAATGTCTTTATCCCAATGAGTGGGCAACACTCCTTGATCGATATATAGAAGAGCGGCCTCCATTCCGCCCCATTCAGTGGAAGCACTGTTGCGACGAAATTCCCTAGCTTCTTTTTTCGGCACGGTATAACTGAAAATAACAATTCAGATATTCAGAATTGAGCAGATAATAAAGTTAAAAAAAACCAACAATAACACATACTATCGTCCGTCTTTGAATGACCGTACAAGGTAGTCATCCTTGACTTTGATTTTAACCGTTTCTTGAGCGTTGGGAGCTACGACGAGGCCGGGAAACCACTGATGAGAATGATGACCTCTTTTCTTATCGGCCGTCGAGCACTGAACCAGTACCACACGACCGGCATGAGGCTCTCTCTCGGTCACAGTACTTCCAATACCCGCTCCCGTTCCAGTCGATTCTGATGCATCGCTATCGCTGTCATCTGATCTGTAAAATTTACAAATTGTAAATATACAAACGCATCGTTTCGAGATAATTATAAGCGGAATGTACTCACTGTGTTCTATTGGTACGTCTGCCTCTTCTTCCTGACGAACCGATGACAGGATTTCCAAAATGTTCAGGATGAGTCAATGGAAGCTGATCCAGGGTTTCACTTTCGGCGAAATGGCGACCACTTTTAAGACAAAGCGCACTTCTTCTCAGCGTAGTAATATCACCGTCATCGAAAACTAATAACATTAATAAGCAACAATTCAGTAATATAAATTAATACCGGGTATTAATTGCACGGAAAGTACGACACCGATGTAATTATGGTGTTATCCATCGTTTTAATACGTACCCACAGTGTATTGGCTACAGTCTTGTATTTTTGTAATTAAGGCTTCCAACAACTCTTTTTTTTGATCGAGTTTTACTTCGACGGTGTTACCAACGCGAAGAGTTCCTTTGATAGCTTCATCGGAAACTGTTGTTGAACCGGCACCGACACCTTTGAAAGTAACCTGATGGACACAATCAAAAGATTATATTATTTAAATTATTTTAAATTAAAACATCATCGATAAGATGAGGATCGCCCTGAATCTATTATATATTGAATATTTTTACATAATCATATTATTAATATATATATATTTTTTATTAAATCCAGCTTTATTTTGCACGGTTATAAGTCGCAGTAATTTGTAATCAAACGGCAACATACCTTGCATTTTATATTTCTAACGACTTTTTTAATTTTAGCTTCGCAGAAGGCGCCTTTATACTTGGCACTGACGTCGGTGCCGTCAGGTAAAAATGGGGGATCATCAGCTTGCTAACGACAAACAGAAAAAATAATTATATAAGATATTAAAAACATATATTTTTCAAAGTAATAATAATAATAATAGCTTACCATAGCTGCCAATTGTGCATGTAGATAATGAAATGAATGAAGACTTAAATATCTGCAAAGTAAAATAAATATTATGGACTAATATATGTATACCAGAGTGATTCTTATTGAATTATCAGCAATGTATTGGAATGACGAAATTTTCGAAGTTTGCATAATTATCGGTTTTATAATGGATTCCCCGATTCTGGGGGGCGAAAATGCACAATTGGTCCGAACTGCAAGAGCGGAAATGGACACAGGGGCGAGCGAGACGAATCGAGCTGCGACGGGAATATCGGAAACGACAATACAACGTCGATATCGATCATCGGGGAGGGGTCAGCGGGCCGGGAGAGGAGGCAGGGCGGGCGGGCGAGGGGCGGGGCGGAATGGCGCGCTCACCTGGCGGCGCAGCTCGAGCCGCCGCCGACCGCAGCATCCCGCGCGCAACCTCCTAATGTCACCAACCCGCGGTGTTGCCAGGCCGCACCGCTGCTCGCATATATACGCGTTCCCTTGTCTATTTGACATTTTTACCGCGTTATTTTCATTACAAAAAAATAAATCGACCTGCATTGCTATTTCGATTAACCGAAATGCCAAAAATGTTACTTGATTATTTCTAACCAATCTTTACCGTCAAATGCATATAATTAAATATTATCATTTTTTCATTAAAACTTTCAGAATCTTGCACAGCGCTCATATAATTGTAGAATTTTATTCAAATTTGTCTTTTAACGATATGATTTATATATAAAATATTTGATTTTCCATTAACTATTTAATTGTTAAATTTTTTGCTCCATTGCAAAAGATCAATATGATAATTGAAATCTCACTATTTAAATATTTAGATTTATCACATCGTAATGTGTTCATAAAGTACATAGATATGATTTTTGATTTTTATAAATTTGCATTCGAACGTTTTAAATCGTTTGCACGCGTCACATTGAATATTTAGACTGGCAACACCGCGTCGCAGATCGGAGATGGCCGCCGGCGACCAAGAAATGCCGTTGTCGGGGGAAGAGGGCTCAGGTGAGTGCTCGTTTCGCGCCTATCTCGCGCATCACATCGCGCGTCTTGTTGCATGTCTCACCGTCGTGTATCTGTTACAGTGTCGCGCCGCACGCGTACCCGTTCCGGCCGCGCTGCCGCCACGCCGCCTCCCGCGCCGCCTCCGCCACGCCGTCGTCGCGGCGCCCAGCAGCTGAAACCCGTGTTCGAGAAGCACGAGGACCTCAGCGAGATGTCGAAAAAGGTGCAGAGCTTCCTCGACCAGGACGACTCGGGCGAATTCGAGCCCAACATCAGCTGCAATCAGTCGCCCAACGAGGACGCCTCGCCTCAACCTCACCTCTCGAGAAGTTTCGGGGAAGAGAGTAACGGGATCTTGGACGGCGTGATGAAAACATGCTTCCGCGAAAATGTGGATATCGACAAAGAGCGATCCAGTAGAAACCCGGATAGATCCAATGACGTTACTGAGGATGAGTCTGTGAATTCCGATTCGGAAAGACAAGAAGAGAAAGAGACCTCCAGACAGATGGAATCGGATTTTTCCGATAGCACAAAAGTAAGTAAACCACATGTTGTGTATTATTTTTTATTGTTACGTATAAATATGATGATAAGCATTGCCACATATCGCGAATGATTGTGTCGTCAACGTTGCGGTATCCGAATTTCGTTGAAGACAGGCAAGGGCCATCTGATTAAATCGTCGATGCATTAGAATTATTCCACATGTTTTTCGATTCCCATTAACATATGTTGTTTTTAAAGGGTGTCGACGATGAGACGGAAGTAGTATCGGAAGATGAGCTCCCCGTGGTTGAAAAACCTGAAGTCAAAGACGCAGAAAACGTATCCGACGACGAATTGCCCGGACCTAAACCTGCGGATTTGCCGGCAGACACTGAGGTCGTTTCGGAAGATGAATTGCCGTCCGGAAAGAAAGATACACCAGATTCTATGAATAGAAAACGCAAAACTGGCGATGAAAGTTATGACGGATACGATCCTGGGTCTCCGACGTCCGAAGGAGAGAGTGCGCCGAAAAAACAAGCTCTAGCCAAGGTAAAAATATTTCTCTATATTTGTTTTGAATGTTTCTATATAATATTCATTTTACAGGACGGTGAAAAAATACCTTCATCGGAAAAGAGGTCTTCGGAAGATAAGTCAAACAAAAAGAAGGCTTTACCCGAGCTGGATAAATATTGGAAAGCCGTTAACGACGACGCCGCAGATTTCACCGGATGGACTTATCTTCTGCAATATGTAGATCAAGAGGTAAAAAATGTTCGTTTCGTATGGCGTCCCCATCAATTTTCAATTATTACAATACAAATTAATTAATTGCAGAATGATGTGGAGGCTGCCAGAGAGGCTTACGATGCGTTTCTTTCTCACTATCCGTACTGCTATGGATACTGGCGCAAATACGCAGATTATGAGAAAAGAAAGGGCAGCAAGAAGAAGTGTTTGGAGGTTAGAGCTATTTCATTACATCGTTTTATACAACAAATAATGCATGTTCGTAAGTGCCATGTGTTCCAATCAAATATAATGAATACAAATAAATTTTATTATTTGGAATTATCTAATTTTGAAATTATTTAAATGAATAACAGATATTTCACCTCTAATTAGTCTAAAATGGATGTGCAATTGTCTTTGCCTACAGCTTACACTCTGCTGGACGTTGAAACCCCCCCAACCACCTGCTATAAATTTTTGGTTTAATGAGATATAATGATATATTTAAGTGTTGTAATTACTATATACGAATGTGATGTATTATTTAATTCCATTTATAAGGTCAATAAGATGCCGGTGAATTTTGAGATTTTGGCAATCGTGACATTGTAAAATATTAATAGTAGATTTTATCTATCAATGTTATAATTGAGATATAATGGTTTATTTTAATCTATATAAAAAGAATATGTGGATTATCTGTAATTCAATTATTATTTTTTGTTTTGTATATTAGTTCGTGGGCTACTCTGGATGTGCGAGAATTTTTCTGCCGTCGCACATCGCAATCGAGGATCTCGCCGTGCCAAAATCTTGAAATTCATACGTATCTTATGATGATAAAATTACATGATGAATATAGCGATTCGGTTTCGAGATGGTAATCTCGTTGACTATAAAATATTGAATATTGTGGTGTGATGGATTATATATAAAAATGAGATATTAGATGTAAGATATAAAGGGAAGATAGTAGAGCAATGAAGGGCGGAGTTGCAGACGGAATGGTGCGTCAATCGGCTGGCTCCCGGTCCCCGGTGCGGAGGAACTTCTGCCGCACGCACTGCCATGCAGTAAGGACAGGTGTTATCTCACACAACACAATTACATGATATTAATGCCATATTAATTCTTATATATAAAGTATCGTAAAGATTGCTTGCGAATCCGTTGCTTTCAAAAAAAATACGAATGATTTGTTTTAAATTCCGACTTTACGATACTTTCAAATTGATATAAAATGAGGATTTTATTTAATGATGTATTTAAATGCAATTTCCTCTATTATTGCAAGTTGAATGAGCGTATAATTAATTCTCTAATATTGATAAACGAAGGTATTGGAGAGAGGTTTACGTGGTATATCACTATCTGTGGACTTGTGGATACATTATCTCAACCATATAAAGTCTACCCGATCAGATGACCATGATTATGTCCGGCAACAGTATGAGAGAGCACTGAGTAAGTCATTACGTTACTTATCGCAAATTTTATTATGTCATTAATTGAATATAATAAAATTATTTTAGACTCCTGCGGATTGGAATTTCGATCTGATCGATTATGGGAATCTTATATTAAATGGGAGACTGAAAATGGGACTCTAATCAACGTCACTTCGTTGTATGATAGACTCTTATCCACACCGACCCTCGGTTACACCACTCACTTTGATAAGTAAGTATAAACGATGATTATTTTTAAATATAAATAATATATGTGATTATTCACTGTATTTATTTTGCACAGTTTCCAAGAACATATAATGTCGCATTCGGCAAACACTTGCGTGTCGGTAAACGAATTCGTTCAGTACCGTAACGAAGTCAGAGAGCAAGCCAAAGCTGCTATCCCCGATGCGGACGCCGATATACCACCGGGCGAAGAAGAGGCAGATGATCATATGGTATGTAGCATTGATTCGACCGGAGTAATAAAATTAATGGCGTATTAATATATTTTTTCCTTGATGCAGAGATCTGATGAAGAAAGCACGGCGATCAAAGAACATATTATTGCAATACGTTGCAAAATGCACAAAGTCACGATAGATCAAGTCGCACAAAGATGGAATTTTGAAGAAGGGGTATGTTCTTTATATAATAAATTATCCCATAATGCGGTTTTTTTTATACAATATATTCTCCTTCAATTTCTACAACGGTCTTCCATCTGGTAGACTTGCAAGGTCCCTCTTCCAAAATTCAT
>JAGXCT010035236.1:43016-56665 GCA_022495035.1 Philopotamus ludificatus
TTTTATTAAAAATAAATAAATCACATTTATTATATTTGAACATTATTTTTGCACAAGGATCTCTTATTTATTCATCTCGTTCACATCGTGCAACTGTTAAATTGATTCGACGACCGTCAATTCTTATGTCTTCTTGATATTTTGTTTTTTTGTGCTCGGCGACAGGTCGTTTCAGAGAAAATGTGAGGCTCGGGGCAACTATTCATATTGACTTGCCGGTGTATGCCTCTGTCTTCACTCAGTGACATCTTGAAGACGTATTGCTAACATTGAAGAGAAAAAGACAAAGAGATTTAATTTCAGAATTGCTACGAGTTCACTAAATGTACCTTAAACTATTTAAAAAGATCTAAATTGCGTTTCTACTTCTTTTAATTTGAGAATTAGTAACATTTGAAATGTTTCTTTGACTCCTCCGTAAATTTTGAACGGTGAAAGATACAGCAAGATTGCTTATATTTCACCGTTCAGTAAAAACTAACCTATGACTATGATCAACACCCTGAGATAGAGACCACACTATAGAAACCCACCCTATAGAAGTATAGGCACCTATACAAAATTTAGGGTTAGGTTTTTTTATTGGTATTTTTCAAATCAATACATCAAACATTTTTTTTAATTGTCTTTTTAATGAAATATATAAACGAAGTATGTAATTTTACCTTAAAAATGTAGCGTTTTTTACAAAACGGCGCTCTAGCAAGGAGCACTATAGGAGGGACTGTCGTATACGCTATATAAAATCGCTCTATAGCAGATAGCGATATATAGGTTTAGCTGTATTCAAATATTACATAAAAAAAATTGCTTTGGATTGCATTAATCAGGAGACGAGGATCGGAAATCAATTGAAAGATCGTTTAAATACCAATATATTTATTTTTAAAACCAGAATGTATAATTGTAGCACTGGGGGGCCATTGCTATTTTCACATTAACCATCACATTTTTAATATACTGTAAAATTTGATTGGCTTGCCAAATGCTAAAACAAAAAATTAATGCATTGAGATAATAGGTGGCTCGCCAGCAACACACATTATTACAATGTTCACCTTTTTATCGATAACATGCCTCGACACACACACACAGTAATATATTTTTTTTTAATTAAACATATTTTGTTAAATTAAAATTATTCTTACATAGTGAACAGTTTTAAAACCGAATACTTCTGTTTTTTTTTTTTTTAATTTTTTGTTTTGTATTATTTATTCTTTATTCAACAAGCATGTTTTTTTTTTGTTTAAATTTAGTTTATACAAGATTCACGCATCACCATTCGCAGGGACAAATTGCGATCCCATCGTATAAAATTTGTTACACATTAACGGCATTGAACTAATGGCGGCGGTGTAAATCATATTATCAACGTTGACACATTTGACTACATCAGTATTTCAGTCACTAGTCTGCGGCCGGCAGAAAAGTTTCATATTTCCACAGCTTACCTAGGCAAAAAGTATGACAAAATGGTTTTAAAGATTTAATTTAAAAAAAAAATAAACAAAAAGGCTCTCTCTGTATCAAGATGTTCATCAAGCAATGTTACTCTTATAATATAGCTTTACGTTTTTAATTGATGATTTTTATTTCATATGTATAAATATATATATAGATATATATAGATATAACATTAAATAAGCTATACAATTAGGTTTGTGCATTAAAAAAAAAAACATGTACACATTAAGAATTAACTTTAGTAACCGACGGAATTTCACAACTCAACCTCTCGCTTTGGTTAAACATTTAGAATTATTTGATACGCTCGTTCACGAGAATTCTAATATATGTGGTTCCCGCCACAGATGTCCGAGTAATACTTATTTATATGTACATTGTAACACGCTAACCTTTCAGAAAATTAGGCCTGAATAATTGTCGGAAAAAAAATTAAATATATAAAACAACATACATACACCGGATATTAAATAATGCGTCGGTTAAAACATTCATACGTTTGAGAAAATGTCCGCTCGCTCGTTAGAAAAAGTGATATTATTTTCAGTTGGTCGGGGTATTGAGAGGTTAAGGACGGATGGAGACCTGTTATGATCGAAACGATAATAAAAAATAAATTTAAATAATGAAAAATATATATATTTTAAACGATTATTCGTGAAATGCATAAATGATAATTCAACATATATACATCGTAAAATCCGGCGTCTATTTCCGTTCGTATAAGCAGCGTCACACGTTTTATTAATTAAAAAAAAAAAAAAAATTATACTTAAAACATAACATAATCGGCATGGAATCGTGACATTACAAATTCTATATAACAGTTTTACATATAAAGTGCGATTTGTGAAATTCCGTCGTTTTTTTTTTTTTTGATTTACAATACTTGCACTATACATCCGCATTAAGTGAAAAATTCATATATCATTTACATACAAGGGGAATAATGTAAAATCTTCCGCGTTTAAATAAATCAAAGAGCGCAACATCCGATTATTAATTTTTTTCTTCATATCGACAAATAAAATAACGGGCACTGTAATATCTCACTTAACATATTAAATTGTCTATACTATAATATAATCCAAAAAAGTAGGTGGAAACGAGATGAACAATGCCTACCTTCGGTCCAACTCACAATAGTAATAAATCTGTACATCTTACAAAACAACGTTCACTACAGGGACACAGTTGCACCACCAAATATAGAAAACCCTACTTATGAACCTAAACACTATTCATTTTAATATTATTTTTATTTATTTTTATATACCATTAACTTAGTGGTCACATTGACTTGTTTTAACATGCAACGGTACAGTGTAAACTTTTTTTTTTTTTTTGACAGTGATAAATAATAAGAAAGCTGCTCTGTCTACGTACACACTATACAGTTGTCAACTAGGCGTTCGAATACTCCAACACAACGGACGTAAAATAAACAAATTGCGATCGATGCTAAGAAAAAAATAACATGATCTCTATCCATTTCAATTATTTACAATACAATATACATATATAATAAATGGTTTCTACTTACACTCTAAAACTTTCTATTGATTGCCTAAACAACATTAGTCCAATAATATATTCAGCAAATTGTTTAGTAATGTCTGCCGTTAATCAAAAATAAAATAATATACAAAACTCGAAAGAAACAATCCAATATTCGTGATTATAGATTTTATTATTTCAAAAGTATTGCATAATTCGTGTCACGTATGCGTGGCATTATGCAACGATGCGATAATTATTATTCACGATTGCATAACGCCGCTCATATTATTATAAACAAACATAAGTACCAATCCAAATAACTAATAATACGATAAAATATTTGTATTGAGGAGCGACGGCAGCGTGCGTTCTTATGCACGTTCAGTCGCGACGCAGCCATTCTCTGTAACAAAATTAAGCGATAGTCGATAGATACAATCCGTGATTATCTCGAGATCGACGACGACATTCCACTACGATCCCAAACAACGTAAATAGATTGAAAGGAACGAGGATATATTAACACTTTACCGACGGCGTCTTAGTTTCTTTTACAGCATAAGATTTACACGCAATACATATTTTTATTATGAGTTATGATTAGCGACATCTAAGCATCAAATGTCAACACTCTTTATTATAATATCTATGTTAATTATTTTAATGTATTTCAGATTTAATAAAATAACGATTTTTTCCTGAATACTTCATATAAACCCATTCGTAGTTAACACATTACGTGCGGTATTATCGTGACTTATTATTTAATATCAAAGCAGCAAAATTTGTCCCACCAATGATCAGTAAGCGCAAAAGAAACGATATTAAATAGCGGTTAAATGTACGAAATAATTTTTACGAGCATCGTAGACGTTGGAGCGTTAATTAAGTATAATTATATAATCAATAGAACTTCCAGACTCACTCTAACGTAAACCACTAATGGATATAGTTTGGATACATACACGTTTTCCGACGAAAACCACCAAACGATAAAAATACCCCTCCCGCAAGTGGCGATCCCCGTAAAAGGTATTATACCCTTCTCGCATGCGTTAATAAATTCCCGAAAAATAATAATGTAGCGATTTAAACAAGTCTAGTATCTCTAGCATCGAAATAAAAATAATGGCATAAATAAATTGCACAAAAAAGTATGATTTAGCGTTAAAAACGTCGATAAAGTGTTAAGATAATGGATCTGCAATTAACGCAAGATAAAGACGACTTATCCCGCGTTGTATTTTTTTTTCCAAACAATTATTAATCAATCAATCAATCGTATCTCCGAATGGATAATATTTTTGTGATATAAAATACTAACATAGAATTAATTGTAAACTTTATTTACATAAATTAAAAAATATATAAATTTGAATTAATAAAATGATATATAAATAAAACGAAATCTGAATTTTATTTTACAAACATATGTAAATTATTTCCAAATTAATACATACATACATAAAACAACTTTCAGCCATACACATAATATATATAAATATATATATAAACCAACACACACACACATTACACGTAATCAGATATTCATTGATGCAGTTGTTTTATTATAAAAATGGTACAAAATAAAAAACGGGATTTTTACGACTTAAAATTAACGCTATATATTAAAAATCACATGATGAATCAACTGCTTATATAAAATAATAATAAAAGCGGTAAAAATACACGTCCCAAATTATGCTTACGATTAAAAAAAAAAAATACCTTACGACTTTAAAACAATGTACGTAATACAATGTGTGCATGTGCATGTAATACATGTTTACGTCCTGACCCATTCAAATATTTTAAAATATATATATATTTATACCAATTGATAAAACGGTTACTTTTTAATAATTTTTTTTGACTCGAAACATGGATCAGGCAAAGTTAATAATATACATTAAAAAAAAATTATATTGTTAACATTTCGACATACTTAAGTATTAAATTCAAAAAGGGTAATTATAAGCTATACACATAATCACTATTTCGGTTACTAATTAACAAGTAATATAATATAATCGACTCTTCAACGCGCGTCGTTCATCGCGAGCGGAAACATTAGAAGCCGAGAATGAAACGGTATATATTATTACGGTTATCGGACACATTGTCGAGACGCGATAAGCCGCCGCGCTGAAGAATCAAACGTCGCACACTAATACAAAAATGTTGTTTACAATCCAACCTCAACAGAAACAAATTACATATTCAACAAAGAAAGATTCCATTTAAATAATAAAATTATTAAACACGTTCAACAAACAGGATTCAATTCAGTAAGCGACCATGATCACTTAATACTTTTGACACGAATATTGCAATATTTATTAATCGCTAAAATCTATAAGACGGCACAAAATTATATATCGAGAAGATATTGAAACGAAGCATTTTATACATACAAATCTATAAATCACTAAACAAAAGACGTGTATCGATATGGCAAACTTTAATAAACAAAAGAGATACATGTAATTTTGAAACTCCGATGTATCGCACTAAACATATGCACGGGATCTGTTGTATTACAAAGGTTCTAATACTCGGTTGCATTCTATTTTTATTGTGTGTTGAAAAATCAAGGTATACATTTTATTACTTTTTCATATATCATACACAAATGGAAGAATCACAGTGAATATCATAAAATCTCAAAGCATCAAGTTATGAAATGTCTCGAGTAGAAATAGTTTAAAAATACAAATAAATATAAATATTGTATTACTCATTGCTTATTCATTATATAATGATAATAATTATATATGTATATATAAATGCAATTTCATTTTAAAACCATGGCATAACCTCAAAATACAATATTGTCCGAGGACGTCTGCATATATTCGTATAAAATACGTACACAATTTCGAATGAAAAATGCAAAATGAACGCTCCAACCACATAATCAGTCATACACTTGTGAATAATTGTGATAGTTTATTTGATCAGTTCAGAAAAAAATCCCAATGCGTAAAATAATCGAGTCGAGGACTTTCCGGCAGCCCTCGCCGCATCCGTCGCTGCGTTTTACAATCGTTGAGGATTTACGGGAACAATTGCACGCGCACAAATGTCGACGACGACGACGGATAAACGATGCTCGTCGACACCGTACCGCGATATTATTTCATCAAAAAATAATAATAATAAAAAAACAACAACTACGTGTTCAGCAGAAGCCCTTCTCTCAAACATATCTCTCTAACGAATGGCAGAGGCGTGTAAATATTTATTCTTCAAATTAAATTGTACGTTGTCTTCTCCCTGTTAAATTCGGAACAATACATATACATATATACACACGGAAGAGAGACTCGGTGTGAAAGTGGACCGATTAGAAAATACATAATTGTTACTCGACGCGTTCAGTTCGCTTCGACAATGAGTCTCCGTTCGCGTCTAACCGTGTTGTGGTGATATCGCAAGAGGCAAAGCAACGTGCGTCGCTATAGCAGCACAATACTTACACTGTAATCGATTGATATGATCGTTTTATTCCGTTACAACAATACAATGATCTAAATTAAGTTCCGTAACAGAGCATTACGATTTTATTGAACGTATTCGGATAGATGCAAAATTAATCTCGGTATTCAGTCTCACAAAATAATTCATAACAAACGAATATCGACAGAGTTGCATAATGTAAATGAGCGAGCGTATGATTAGACCCTGATATTGCTCCATTACGAAAGTAAGAAAATGTAAATAACAACAAAAAGTAAAAAGTATGTATTTCCTGTTTGCACTATCTTTATTCCATCTTCGCAGTATAATATATATGTATGTATGTACGCAAGGCTGGTGGTTCTTTAAACAGTAATTCATTTAAAGTCGTTTAATTTTGCTAAATAATATTATTGATTAAGAAAAGTAATTAGTTTTGCATGAACAACTGCAAGTGCATTAAATAATATATATATATATATATGTATATATAAATAATGAGTGACTATTCGGACATTTAAAGATGTTAAAACGCAACAACCTCGGTGTTAATAAATATTTTTTAAATTCTAATCCATAGAACTCTCGCTGTAGTCAATCGGCGATATACTGTATTTGCATATTAACGTAACGCGTTACTTACAATCGCAACGAATAATCCGTTCCGAAATCACAATCGAAATCAAAAATTATTCTCGCATAAAATATTCACGTAATAATAGCGTACCATTTAAAAAGTTCACAAAAATAAGATAATTATAGTGATGCACTGTCAAAGTTTGTGAGTGGCATTTTTATAAAGGGCGGTGTCTCTTACTAGCTGGGGACAATGGAGGGGTGCATCACTTAGTACTTCCCATTTGTCGTTTATGAGAAATCTCCATATCGCCTAATTTCTTCCAAAGATCTTCTCGTTCTTTTTCCCGTTTCTTTTCTCTGCAAAAATACAAAATCGCATTAATAAACACCGCCGACTTTAGCTAAACACGCAATCGAGATCAAACAAATTACTTCTGTCTTTCAGCCTTGTAACCTGCCGTGAGTTCGTCGAATTGCTTCGAATTCATTTCCATAAATGTTTTAAGAACATTATAAACGAGTGCAATAATTGTTTGGTTCCAATGTTCTTTGCTGATGCGGTAGAGTGCCGGGAACATTATCGGCATTATTACATGATTATTCTCTTCGATTAAAGACATAATGTATTCATTGTTCCAGAAGTATAGAGCACGTTCTGCCACCTAAAATCGAATCGATTAAATATAAATAAATACAAAAAATAACGAGATTGCTGTCGACAATTTTCCCGAACGTACTTGAAAGTGAGGACTGGATACGCATCGAGATATTTGTCTAAATAAAGGTTCTTGAATCTTGACAAACTGCTGCGGTTCAATGACGTCTAGAATTTCTTCGATCTCTCCGAGGAACATAACCTGATGAAAATCGTCGTCATTAAAATCATAAATTGCAAAATATTATGTTTTAAATTCCGATTTGTATACGTACTTCTTTTTGAGAGCATGTTTTTGGCCAAAATTTGAGGAGACCCCGAACGACTGCCTCCGTGAGAGTGGAATCCTTCTCGAGAAACTGTACCACGCAATATGCGAGTTGGGCGTGATATAATGACAAACATTTAACTTTGTGTAATGGTAACAACACCTTCACAAGAAACTGTTTGTGTTCAGTTTTCAAAGGCAACGCAAAACCGTTAATAATACTAAAAAATAATAAACACAAATGAATATTCAATCTAAACAAATTGCTTCATTTAAAAATGCGTATAAAATTTACCTTCCAAGTATTTCAAGTAATTCACCGACTCCATTGAAATGTTCCGTCTCATATACAAAACGCAAAAAGATGTTGTTTATCTGTTTACGGATAAAAGCTCTCAGACCGAGGAACTTTCCATATATACGGTGTAGTACAGTCTTAAGGAAATCACGTTCTCGTGGGTCTTCAGAATCAAACAGATCTAAGAGCTGCAAAATAATTTGTTATTAGAATAATGTCATCTGTATTGGATATTGTATATAACCTAGCTCTGAAAAAGACATCTACCACATACATTCATCATCAAAATAGCTCACACTAAAGCTTCATTAACACATTCGCGGACAGTCTTACATATGCACTCATTTTTTTAATTACGCGGCAGATTTTTTTCAAGTTATCCACGTCGCCAAAGGAGTTTGTGTGCAAGTTAAACGTGTGCAACTTGTCTCAACCTAATATGCATTTATAGTTAGTGCGTCTCATTCGCCAGGGTACAAGTGTCAGCAAAAGTGTTGAATGAAAAAAATTGGAAGCAAAGATAATGCATCACCATCAAACTTGCTGTTAGCTAAATTATTGATATGGTTTATCAAAAACGAGCTTATTGCGACTGAAGAAATTCAAACACTTGTCGGGCATGGCATTTAATTTCAAATTTTCAAGATCATTTTATCAAGAAATTGAAGTAAAATCTCCTAACACTTTAACCGCTATGAGAAATTTACATAAGTATGCCATGTACGCAAATAAATATGCTAATGCAAAAATGTAGTCAAAATTCGAATTTACTTACGAAACTTATGGGATCTGGATGTTCCATGATTTGAACGAACACATTCCAATCAAAATGAATTTTACACAAAGCTTCTAGCATGTGTCGTTAACGTATATGGCAAGTAAATGAGTTGTCATGCGGATGTGACAATAGTAATTAATGGGTTAATAAATAGAACCAGAGAACATAAAAAATGCAAAACTAGCAATAATCTTCCCAATATGACTTAAATCAACATCTTATATAGTAATGGTGGCAAACCTTTTTACGTGAGCATGGCAAAAATTCGATAATACAGTGAAACCCCATTTTTACATACCCAGAATACATGTTTTACCGCTATTTGTGTTCAATCCCATTTTATTTTGGTACCTCTTTTTCTACTAATCTACATTTTTTCTGTATTATTGATTGTGTGAGGGGGCAAACATTTTTTATTTATAAACATTGCATAAAGATCGATAATCCGTTAACAGCAATGTCACTGATAAAAAAAATTGAAAATAAACCATTCTCATGCCAGATAAATTATTTTAAGTGCCATCCACTGGCACTTGTACCGTAGGTTGGCTATCACTGCTACACAGGATGAATACTAACAGTTTCCTTATTCATCTAATAATAATATGGGGATGCTATATCTTTGTGATTATATTTTTTTATAGTACTATAAGCTTAATAAAAACAAGCTTGAGAATCATTTACAGAAGTTAGCAGACAGAAGCTTGTGATCACCACAAAAGGATAATATCCTGAATCACCATGGCCATGAGAGGGTAACCTCCTGAATTACTGAGAGCCAACACACTCGACGCTCAGGATCTTTAGCACCCTCTCTCATCAGTAATTGGTGTAGAGATGTGATTATCTCGGGCTAGGTTTCTGAGGCTCCCAAGCCATCAAAGACAAATGCTGGAATAGTACCTTGAGCCGTTTCCCACAACATTACCACTCCCTACAAACTCCCCCCGTCCTTTAGGTCCCAGGCTGTAATGGCAACGAGGAAACTCGTTGGGACGGAAACAATGCCACACTTGGCGGCTGTTTTAGACCATCGCTAAGGCGTGCAATAGCGTTAGTCTGCCGGCCCCAAGAGAAGCCCACCCCTCCGTAAGGCTAGTGGATCAACCTGCACCAGAATTACGTAGCCAACTAATGCTGTTCTTGGTGTGCTCCGAAGGAAGGAAGGCAACTTCAACAACGACGAGCATGCGAAGAATGGCAAAGTAAAAGCCATACAAAATCATCATCATTAATGTATTTAATAATTTTGCAAAGATTTGGTTCTGGAATCCTTTAACCTTCATGATTTTTTTACATGAATAACTCGTTTAATATAAACATTACATATTTGAGAAATTTTGTATTCCTCAATACAAGTCCGAGGGCATTACAGGCGGAAGCTCGCATAGATGCATGCTCAAAGAAGCTTGGAGGACATAAAGTCCCCTCATCAGACATTGCTGTTTTTTATTTTCACAGGACGTACCTTTTTTATTGACTCTTGCAAAAAACAATTGATAAAACCATTAAACCAACTTGCAAAAATCCTCTGACTTAATTACATTTACTTTCATCTCAAAAATCTGAACCTAACTAGAAAATAATAAAAGACTCGAACACGCTTATGACTTCGACAAATATATCCATAATATTCGCTCGAAAATCACAATACTTACTTGTAACACAAACTTTTGGTCAATAACTCTTTTCCCAATGGTGGGTTGAAAATCTGACGATTCTAGAAAACGTAGGAAGAATTCATAGACTAACTGCAGATGAGGCCACGAGGCCTCCAGTGTCGGATCATCCTCCTCAGGGTCAAAATCAGGATTTTCACTCGGTGGTAAGGTGCGAAATAAATTAGCAGAAATCTGAAAAATTCAATGCAAATTTAAATACGCCGCCAATCACTCTCGATCTGCGTCAAATACGATCTCGCTAGCGCTTACCATTTTAATAATTTCCGGATATACAGGGTCGGTGAGGACACCTCGACCGCTTGTAATATGTTCAACAAGTTCATTCAGCGAAGCACGCTTTACTTCCTTCCCTTTTAAATCGGCTACTGGATCCATAAAATCAAACGCTACACAACATTGTCGTAGCTTCCGCATGAACAAATCTTCCTGTTCTCCACTTGACACATCTGCAAAACGACAAATCAATCAAAAAACAAATTAGTAAAAGACGCCGATGACTATGCCATTTTTTTGTTAAGCGAATTTGTAAGCTATTGATTTTAAATTAATATCTGAGCATACGGGACTAAGCCTACTTGTTTTTTCCATATTATATCAGTTTAAATAGCGTATATTTATTTAAATAAGATTGTCTCATTGAATTAAGCGGCACGGTTGATAGAGAACAGATAATATCGACTCAATCAGAGTTTGATAAATTATATTTGATGTACGGCGAAGATAATTGCCACATTCTCATTCACCATATACTCTAAATCAATAAAATATATAAAATAAACGTAATATGATTTTTTTTATGTTTCTTGTTATCGAAATATAACGATATATCGTCGTTCGGCAGTCCAAGGGTTAAAATTAAATTTAGATTGTCAAAAAAACGATTGTGACAAACGAAACACACGGAAGTTAGAGACACCTGTATCGGACAGAAGTTACGTTATACATACATTATGTATATAACGTATGTTGGTGTTCTTTTATAAATATAAGCATCGTAAAACACCTTGTGTTTGAAAAATGACTCACCGCTACATAAATTAGCGATAAATTGAGAAAACCGGGGACAGAATTCATCAGAAATATACGTATTTTTACAGTTTTATAACTTAAACCGCGAGTTATAGGAAAATGCCATTATTTTTTTTTATATAATGGCATTTTTCATACGCATATATTAAAAAAGTTGACATAAAACAAACGGAAAATTATAATTATGAAATTCTGTACGAAATAAAAATAAAGATTATAATGTGAACACCTATTGGGTGATTAAATACGTTCGGTGAGAATCATTTATCTATTAAGAATTCCTAGAGATAAATTCTAAAACAATTACGGCGATACAATTATCAGAGAAGCGGGGCAGTCACAACTATCTATGAGAATTCATTATCAGTGTTTGTATCTAGAGAACTAATCAATACAGTCGAACCTGCCGACGACTAGACAAAAAGTACACAAAAAAAGGAAACCACTTCAATAAAAATCGACCGTTCATAAATTTGATCTCGCGATGAAAATCTTTGAGGACGCGACGGGTGTTTGGACGTTAATTGAAAATAACTGACATCGACGACGGTTCGATTGGCCTATATTTATATAATATTTAAATTGAAAAGACTATATTCAAAAACCAATCTGGAGCAGATACGCCGAGATTAATTTAATTATAGCCGCGAATATAAATCACATTCCGCGTAATATGTCACTCAATTGGTTAAACTGTCGCAGCAATACGAAATGCATTGAAATACGTATGCGCAATCATCTAGCGCTAGGACTATCCAAAATAATTCATTAATGCATAATAAGGATCTTTACTCAATTTATTTAAAAATAATTATATATTAAAATTAATATTATATACAACATATCGAAATTGTTAAACGCCCCGATTGAAAGATTACACGGAGCGCCAATAGCTTAACATGGCTATCAACGAACATATTATTAGGCTACCGTCAATATATAAAAACGATTGGAAATAGTTACGAGCGGATGAAATTTATTGATTTTGTATTAAATATTAAAATAGATAAAAAATACATCAATAATTCAAAAGGAACGAAATATCTCAACGCTAATTGTACGGGATCGATATTTATTATATTACAAAAGGTTCGAGGGACGGAAGATTGATCAAACAAAGAGATCGCGAACCGATTACATATTTCAAAGATTAATCACATATATTTTCGTATGAATTTCATTTTGAATTGCGACGATTGCGGACAGTTTATTTCAGAATCAACATTAGTATCCACAAAATAATAGAACAAATGTATATGTAATATATTATGGCGATTCAATTCTGTACAGAATTTTTATAGCGCCGCGACGGGCGGCAATATTGATTATTGATTCGACTTATTTATCGATCGGATCAATACGTCGAAACACATCGGCGAGACGTCGGGATCGGATCCGTTCTATTCGGGGTACCGAGTCGAGGGTCCGTCGATTTACATTTGGGTCACAGTCTGCGGAGGGGAGGCGCGCACCCTCGGAACCTCGGTCGCCGTCTCGAGGATCCGGAGCGGTCGACGCGACGGCTATGCAAATTTTGACAGCTCGGTCGCGGAAACGCAAACGGCACAGCGATGTAGATACGGGCCCGCGTGACGTTTGACACATGGCGGATACCTTTGAGCAGCGGCAGCGCCTGCAGCTCGACGTCCTGGTTGTTGCGGTACCGCGAGGAGCCCTGCGACTTCTTGGCCTTCTTCTTGGAGGCGCGCTTGGCGTAGGGGTCGATGCGGTCCACGATGGTCTGCTGGCGGCCGTCCACGGACATGGCGGCGGCGGCGGGCCTAGTGCATGGCGCTTACGTAACGAGCGGGCGCGGCGCGCGGACAGGGGCGCGGCGCATGGCGGCCAGGCGGCCCGAAATAGCTGCGGCGGCCGCGCCGGGCTCCGCTCGAGTGGCAGCCCTGGGGCGGCGAGCTGCACCCACGCGCGGACTG
>JAGXCT010035237.1:0-53531 GCA_022495035.1 Philopotamus ludificatus
AATTACTCGTTTTGCGAGGTGCTCGTTAAGAGAGGTTCCACTGTAAATTGTTTTGAATTGTAGTATAATGGGACTGTAATTTAAAGGATAGGTCGAAGAAAACAATAGATCTGGATTATTTAACTTTTTTCTTATGAAACTGGGACAATAAATAAAAACGATGAATACGAGAACTTTACTATATAAAGAATTATGAATTTATGTATAAATCATTTAAAAATATTTATTTATTATAGGTCGTAACGCTAGCAGTTTATTCGTATTTTTTAACGTCGGTGATGGCTAGACAATGGATCGAAAATCAAGAACCAATCGTTAATAATGGCACTACGTCGTTCGCGAGTAACATAGATATATATTTTCCGATATTTACAACCCTTCAATTTTTCTTCTACATGGGCTGGTTAAAGGTGGCCGAATCTTTAATTAATCCATTCGGCGAAGACGATGATGACTTTGAAGTGAACTGGATGATAGATAGGAATTTACAAGTGAATGCTTTATTTGATAGGATCTGTACGATCGATAGCATCGCTATTAAATGCTTATATTATTTTAGGTGGCTTATATGATTGTCGATGAGATGCATCATGAGCATCCAGAGCTGATCCGTGATCAGTATTGGGACGAAGTGTTTCCGACGGAGTTACCGTATACGGTTGCAACCGAAGGACAGAGAGAGGAGCATCCGCTTCCATCGACGGCTAAGATCGAAGTATCTCAGCTACAACAAGAAGTGGTGACGGTTACACCGTCTGCACTTAAAATTGACGAAATGGATGCCAATGATCAGACAGTGAGTTACAAGTTTCCCCCATCCGAGGTTAGAATCGTCTTCCGATATTTATGCAGAGCTTGCATGCAGTAATCGTTTTGATTATAATGGACCCAGTTTGGCACAAAGCATAATTTGTGTTAACAAAATAATATAAGGTGGCAGGTTACATAATTTTCTTTTAAAATACATAGCATGATGAGTGTTATCTTATTGGATTTATTATATATTCGTTGATCGTAATTAAACTATGTATTTTATATTGTGGTAGATTGGAGATTAATATATTCATATTGAAGCTATATTTTTTCCCAAACTGTGTGTATTAATATAATGTTCGCTTTTTTTTTAAATACAACATAATAAGTGCTTTTTTTTATAATTCGCAATTTTCAAATCTGAAAACATTACTAAAATATATATTATATTATGCTTTAAATATATTATTATATTATTTTATTATAAATAAATTAACATGTATTATGTTGTGCACGCTTTTTTATTAGAAAAGAATTAGTGGATGTTGACTATATGATTATTGATCTTTAGACATTTATTTATAATCGTAAAATGCGAGCGATGATCAATTTTATGTAATTGATTATAAATTTATATTAATATTTTTTCATGGGATCTTTAATCCGTGATTTATTAAATTTAATGAGTTCTTTCATCATTTAAATTTAGATAATTATTTATATACGCCGAGATAAGTATTACCTTTTGTGAGTTTTGTGTTTTGCTTACATTTATTGTTTTTAACTCTGTGTTTGTGTTAATTAACATGATAATATTTGCACTACGTGAAGCCTTTATTTAGTAAATACTACATAGAGGTTTTACAGCACTTTTTGGTTAAATTATACAGATACACATTTACTTTTATGTAAAAATAATCCACGATGACGTCAATTGAACATGTGATTGTTGAAAAAAATGACCACATTGATTAAAAACGAATTTTTAATTAATTAAAATATTTTTTTTAGCTAATCTACTGTAAAATTTTGTCTTGCACTAGTATATTTGTATTACATAGTAGTAGTGTGTCTGTTCTTTTTTTTATTTATGCTTTCTGTGTTACATATGTTAATTATTTTGTTATACACACAGGTTTGATTAAAAAAATAGTTTATTTTATTGTTGGCTGTCGAAAATGTCCGGATAATGATAATTATATCAAAAAATACGATGCTTACTTTGATAAATAAGTACATCAAGAATTGGAAAAACATGATATAATCAATATTCATGAAGAAATGCAGATTTTTTTCCAGAAAAACGATAAATTACACTTATTTTTTTATCAAACCTCGTACAGTGGTGCCTTGTATTTCAAACACTTCTAATTTGGTAGAGTGAAGGAATTAATAGATGATTATAAAATCGAACTCAGTGCAGTAGAACTTCAACGTTAATACAATCAATAATAAAATGAAGTAGAAATATATTTTCTTATCCAAGTGAAGGATGCAAATTGATGCATATTAAATGCCGAGAGTCAAGAATTGCTCTTTGTTTGAAACTACACAAGCTCTTTGATAAAATGGCAACCCTTTCAGAAAAAAGAAAATCCAAATTAACATCCTCAACTCCAGATAAGAAGCAGAAAGAAGACACTAACGGAACCATTATTTTCTTCATTTAGATATTTATATTAAAAATATATTCTTCGAGAAGAGGAGACAGATTATTTCACTTTTACTATCTATTATGTAAATTATTTTTAATATAACCTTTTCCCCTCTGGATATTTTTGGTCAAATCAATGTTCTACTCTTATTAATTGTATTTTACGAAGGGCTTATGCGGCTTGATATGATATTCTATATAAAAGACATTTTTTTTTTAATAAATAGTAAAAACGTGGTTCAATTTTTTTGGTAAAAAATCTTTTGGGCCAATACGTCTGGCCCACAGGAGGGGAAAAGGTTCAACGAGTTTCCGGAATGTTTAAAATACGAATTACGAGGCACCACTGTATATAATGATTTGTTATACATCTCATCACCTATCGATTATGCATGATTAGTTAAAATGTATTATGTTGTCATATTTCATGATTTTCACATTATGTCCACCACTTATTTTTGTTGAAGTTATTTTTGTAAATTGTCTGTTTATCTATTACCCATTATTTTTTTCTTAAATATTTTTTATAATATACTGGCCACTATCCCAAAATATTTCAATACAAAATCAAAATGATTCAAATAATTTTTATCCACCTCGGTACAATACAGGCGGACCTCGACTTTCGCACATTTCGCTATTTCGCACATTTTAAAAAAAGCTTTTTTTAAAGATTTTTGTTGAAAATTAAAAAAATTTTTGCTTCCGTGCAGTCGAAAGATCTTTGTCATCTTGGATTGATGATCAACGTCAAAACAATATTCATCTGAGTTTTTCAATTATTCATGCTAAGGCTTTTAGATTGACATTGCTTCTCGGTAGAAACTTAGCTGGTGATTTAAAATAGAAACCAAAGTTAGTTTATCAAGCAGAAAATCACAGAGCATTGAAAGGGAAAGATGATGATGATGATTTCGTATAGCTTTACTTTGCCATTCTCCCGATGCTCGTTGTTGAAGTTGCCGTCGACCTTTCGGAGCACATCAAGAACAGCAAAACATTAGTTGGCTACATTATCCTGGTGCAGGTTGATTCACTAGCCATACGGAACATTATCCTTTTGTGGCCATGCTGTGGCGAGCTTCTCTGTCTGCTGTCCCGTTCAGATATCGATGTTGAGTTTCTGCAGCGATGCTTCAGTCTGCACATTGACTTTATTTCAAACGAGGATGCCTCCGCTAAGCCCTCTCAGTGGGCAGTCGTTCACTATGTGGAGCATGGTCTGTTTCAGTCCTCCGCACTCGCATTTCCGCTCGGTTGTCATAAAGAATTGCTTCCAATCATTTGGAAAACAAGGAAAAAAACCTAGGTTAATATTTAAAGATTACAATTTTTCATGTTATTTTACATCCCTCTACTTTCGAACATTCAAAATTTGCACACATTTTCAGGAACCAATTATGTGTGAAAGTCGAAGGCCGCCTGTAATTTATTATCAACGTAAATGAAAGAATATATTATAATTTTTAATTAATATTTATATTTTAGCAAATATGTAACGACGATGCCGTTTCTGGCATTCATTTCTCTGCGGGACCCAGAAGTTTACGGAGAAAACCATCCGTCGGTTCGTCGTCGTCGATTCATTCGACGGCCAATAGCTCTGCACCCAATTCTTTACCTAGAGTTGCATCGGTGACTCAGATGATCAAGCGGCTTTTCAATAGAGATGATCCTAGTAGACCAAGTTCACAAACTTATTCAGCCGAAGGAGGAGGTATACATTGTGCAATTAATTTTTATTCAATTATAACACATAAAATAATAATGTCGATAAATTTTTAGGTTTACGACCGGAAGCCTCTGTCGCTATAAACATGGGCGGAAAGTTTGGTGGTACCGTACGGATAGCCGATCAAGTAATTGAGGAGCTGGATGAACAGAATACAATTACGAGTATGGCGACGAAAAACGATCCGAGGTATGATACCATATTTTATCATTAAAATTAATTATGCGTTTATTTAATGATAATTTTATTTGTAGGCCTCTCATATCGAGTGTGTTTGGACCTCCACCTGCCAGTGCCCCCGTAGATATGCCTCCTGGATCATATCTTCGGGGATTCACTGAGGCACCACGTAAGATGATTTTTCATACGTATTTGCATGTCTTGTAACGTTGGATATATATTTAAATATGTGTTTAACCCAAACCGTTGGCATATCTCAAATTGAAATCAGATTAGATTTAGATAGAAATTATTGTTTTTTTAAATCTAAATATGCAAAGTGTAAAGCGGATCATAGAAAATATGGTGATAGATTATTTTACCTCTTAATACCGTAGGAATTCATTTATTATGCATGTGTAAACCTTTGAGATTAGTAATTATTATATACATTTATTATTTTTTTGATAATGCTTTCTGTTTAATGTTCTTATTTTTTTAATAAATCGATATGCCAATCATTGGGTTAAATTTTGTTTTAAATATTTTTTACTCGCTAAATGGTATCAAACGATTTTTTTATTTGTTATTGTGATTTTTGTTGATGAGAAAAGTTAATTCAGGATTTATAATATGCAAGTATACGAGGTTTGATAGAAATATGAGCGGAATTTTTATATTCACGGTAGTCCCCATCAGATAAACCATAATTCTTTCAACGTTTTTAATTTTTCCTACAAGTAAAAAATCACCAAACACGCAATGACAAGTGTACCAGAATTATACTGTCTGCAATATTAAAGAAATCCTTATATTTTTTCCAAACCTTGTATTTTTTTAAAAAACAATTTAAAAACATCCGAATTTTCTCTAAGCGTTTGGGTTTTTTAGAATTTAATTTTCTAAAATTGATACTTACTTAATCATTAAAAAAGTAGCTTTGAATGAAATTTTTCTAACCAATCACCCGATTAATTCTGGAATATTATTTAGGAAAATCTTTGTTGAGATAAATTTGCATTAATTTGCTGTTGATCATAAAGACTTAAGTCGTCATTCTTTTTTAGCTGCAATATTTAGCTTCAGCTATATGGAAGACGGTGAGATTTTCATTAATCCATTATTTTCAACCATCGCTTAAGCTTGCTGTGTGCTATGCAGGTTAATGCAAACACACGTTCGGTGCGAATGAGCAAATTAATGAAATTAATCGTGTATCGTTTGCATAAATAACTGTGTACATAGTTTCAATAGTCGAATTAGGTTATGTTTAGATTTTCTTTAATACAAATTTATTATAGCATTAAATAATGGCACCTCTGATACTGGTAACAACGTATTCTCGTCCTCCCCACCGCTCGCCTGGGGTGACCCGACTTTACCACCTTCCCCGACTACATCTCAGATGGTCGGTGTAAATCCGATACGTAGCGGAGATAGCTCAGTCAACTCGAGGACCCAATCGCGGCTCGATAGTGATATCGGAGCGTCGTTAAGCGAAGTGATAAGTCAAACTATGGGTAAGCTATGATGGTGTATGATAAAAAACAGTATCATTTCTTAAAATAACACTCCACTATATATAAATGCATACTTTAATTAACATTCGTTTATATCTGAATTTCAATATATGTATGTAAATTGCACAGAAGTTTGACTCTTATGGCCAAATCACATAAATGACTATCAGAAAATATTAGTAAACAAAGCTTATTATATTATCTTTATTGAGATGTCAATAATTATTATTACGTGTACAATGTTTCAATAAAAAATATGCTTCCGACTAAGGTAATTGCATGGTTCAATAAAGCTCGATAATTACTATTGATTATATATAATATACTATCGACTATGACGTCTATAATTTATTGATTGATATATTCATGAACTGGTGTTATGGTATTTATTAAAAAAAATATTTTTGCATGTTGTGCATGTAGTTTGCATGTTTCGTGTCTTAAAATTTTTCTTGTGTTTTTTTTATACGTTATTTTACTTTGAATAATACTTAATTATGATGTTCATAATCTTGAATTAATGTTTTATCCGTTTAATATATATAGTTGCCGATGATGATAGTTCCAGCACTACGTCGTCTGAAGTTGAAGCGAAAGAGGATGGTTTTAATCGGTTGAAAAGTATGCGTGAGAAAGAGCGCATTGAAAAATATCAAAAGAAGTTGATGGCGAGGTCAGTTAGCGCTCAACAAAATATAACCGGAGAGCCTTATATGGATAACGATATATTGCTCATGGAGCTGAATAGAGAATCTCGAAAGCAGCGAGAAGACGAAGCCAGTGGCAGACAATCGGCTACAGACGATGATAATACTCTGAAGAAATCATGATATACGATACCGTTTTATTTAAGTCGTTGGAAGTAGAGTTGTGCTCTTAAGTTATTTTATTTTAAATAATACGAAATTGTGTAAGATATGATTCTTAATTTTAATAAAAAATATTTTTTTTACTTCTGCAATTTTTATATTATTTTTATTACTTTGAGTTGAATGTCCAATGTTTATATTTATTAGAGTCTGAACAGTTTTAGGACTCGAGATCAATATTATTAAAACCAAGCTGATAGTCAACAGACGCAATCAGCTATCCAGATCCGCTAATCTTTCGAATCTGTAGAGAGTTAAAAAATTTCTATATCTTGGATCACTGCTTAGTAACGGAAACGTCTTTGGTCACAGATATCAATAAAATCAGTTTTGAAATCGGAAGAACCATTGCTCCAGTGATGTGTCAAAGATAAGAAACAGTGAATCACATTAGTTATAATTTATTTGAATTATAATGCAATAAATAACCAAAAAAAAATAAATAAAGATAAGGCATATAAAATAATCATGTATTTATTTTTAAAAATATTGAAATTCATAAATATTGCTACGCTAGGTGTAAATATTTGAAATAAATAACCATTCAACTGAAAATTTTAAGTACACTGTTCTGTGACAAACAAATGAATGTCGATAGTGACATTTAAACTCCCCTAATTATTTTTAACCTAAAGCATCACATAATCCTACTCTTGCCAATAGTTTCTCAAACCTTTGTCCAGCTTGAATTAACTTTACATAGATGAGACCAATTTATTTTATCTATTTAGTTAAATAGTATTATGACTTTTTAAATTATATCAATAAGACTAGAATTTTTGACTACAACGATTACTATAACATACTAATGTAAATATATATTATTCAATATCTTTGGATGAAAAATATTCATGTTGCTTTAAATGAGAAGGTGCTGATAGAAATTTTATAGGTATATTTTTCAAGGAAGCACTTCTATTGCCGGATATAAGTTCTTTTTTAAAATCCAAAACCTCAGCAGGTATTTCGGCAACGGTATGACTATTAAAACGCTTCAATCTAAAAATATACTTTCTCATTATTATTTATAACATATAATACTTAATACAAAACGGCATCAAACCTTTCTCCGCGCATATGCCGTTTCATGGCTTCGATAGTGGCATCCTTTTCTTGAATCACGTCTTCCAATTTAGTGATCTCCGATATATTATTTTCTCTCAATTTGTTCATTGTTAAATCTTGTTCTTTCATTCTCTCTTCGAGGGCATCCAATTCTTTTAGGGCTTCTTTTTGAACATTCTAAATAATAAAAATAATTATAAAAATTAAAATTGTTGTATAGAATATTATTATTACGTTACCAATGTTTCTGTTTTTAAATGATGGAAACGTTCATCTCCGGCGGCATGCTCCAATGTCACCGCTAACTGTCTGCATAGATTGGTGGCCCGACTGGCACGTCTCTTGAATACATCTCGAGACGCTTTCACAGCGGTTAATTCTTTGCGATAAGATAGCAACGTGTGACGACATTTTCTTTAATGATACACATAGTTAAAAATACGTATTAAAAAGCATATTCTGTTTAATATATGTACTAACTTTAATATTTTTTCATTGTATTTGTACTTTGTTTCTAAATTATGCTTTTCATTGCTAGCGATTATGTATTTTTTCTCTAATGCGCTATTATTTTCTTCTAGCATATTTAATCTTGTCGATGATCTGCCTTTTTCCATCTCATAACGAATTTTCAATTCTTCGAATAATCTTTAAATTGATAAATAATTTACATAGATATACATTTTATGATTTTTTTTTATTAAATTATTTAATACCTTTTGCATTCTTCAATTTTTAATATATGTATCTTAGACGGTATCATATTTTCAGTCTGTAGGCTTTTATGATGATCCTCCAATACCTGACAACGTCCTTGTGCTGCGGCTAATCCAGTTTTCGTTTTAAAATATTCTTGATGTATAGTCGTATAATCACGAGACATAGATTCCACTGAAATAATTCGTCGAATAATAATTCATTAATATATCTCATATTAGGGGCGGCTCTTGACTTTATAAACAGGTCCCCACCATGAAGAGGTTAAAGTGACCCCCCCCCCCTTTTTTTTCAAAAAAAAGTGAACTGTATATATTTTTACTATGGTGAGATCGAACCAAGAAAATAATAATTATCAAATTTTTTATTGCGAAATAAACAAAAATAACTTTTATTTACATATAAACATTAACAAAATTGTCATTATAAATGAACTTGTATTTTTCACAAAATCAAATGAAAATAATTTTTATTAGTATATAAAACAATTAATCGAATTATGGAAACTTTAAAAGATTTTCATGAATCAATTGATGATGATATTCAAATTTCAGAAAAGAGAAATGCTAAATTTAAACAAAACGTTGTCGTTTATTTTTCGAATCAGGTAGAAAATATAGATCAACCATACAGGTCTGCCCCAAACAGAGCTTTACGAAACATTCAAAAAGCGACCTTCTGTATACGGTAATACGGTAACTTTTCTCTTTACCTCCACTAACTGACAAACAAAAAAACTCGTTCAACATACGAATACCATTCTGTTTGCATATTTCAGCTAGTTATTATTTTTTTATTAGGAAAAATGTGTAGGACGGTGTGACAGTTGCCCCCAAGGATGAACTGTCCCTGTGTCATATAAATATTATACCTTTCTGTTCATAGCACTCGTGGATATTTTTAATCTTCTTTTCGAATTCATCAACTTTTTCTTTGAACAAAGAATTTTCTTTACGAAGTTCATCGCGCTCTGTAACCGCCATACCACATTTTTCTCGAAGAGTAATTAATTCCGATGCAATTTTCGACGAATTGCTGTGAAGATTATTATTTTCATGAATAACTTGCTTGAGTTTAGATGTGAATCGATTAAATTCCTTTTCGTAATCTCTGATTAGATCGTCTTTTTCGGTTAAGGATTCTTGATAAGCATTTAACAACGGAGCTGAAGTCATTTAAATAATTATTATTTGCAAATGCAAATGTATTCAGTATTTTTAGATACGAACCTAATGTATGTGTGTTTACATCTCCCCATGCATATGAACCTTCATATTCTATAATAAACGTATCATTTGCGCTTTGTTGAAGTGAATTTTTAACATCTTTTGGAGATACGCAATCGTTTTCATGTATTGAATTGACTTTGGTTAATTTTTTAACACTGCCAGCGTTTTCTTTGGGATTTTCTGAACATTCCGGTGCTTTCGTCGAAGCGAGAAATAATGGAAGTGACGGAATTGATGAATTTTCTTTATTTTCTTGTACGTGTTGCGATTCTATATTGATTTCGGTTTCCGATTCATTGTTCAGAATGTCGTCACGAATGATATTTGACATATGTTTACATCCTCTATTTAATTTAACTGATTGGCTAACGATTCTCAATTTTTCTTGATACCGCGATAGCTGAACATTCAGCCTGAAATTCATATATATATTAATAGATATATTTTTTATTGTATTATTTTGAATTCGTACCTGAATACTACGTTTTTCAACATTACTACATCTTCGTTCAATTTCATATTCTCTCTCTCGACATTAATGGCAGATACTTCCAAAACGTTACAGCAAAAGCATGAAGATTGATTAACGGCGCCTATATTCGATTTTTGTTCGACTTTGCATTGATGATCTTCTAACGTAGCTATATAATTTTTATGCTGCTCGATACAAATTTTCATATCGTCATGTTGACGTGCTAGATACTCATTCTCATCGGCAAATTGATTATTGTAATTTAATAATTCTTTCAGCTTCTTTTTAATTTTTATCAAGTAATGATCTTTTTCTTTCAACTATAAAATTCAATAAACCGTTATTTAACGCTAATAAATATATTTAAATAAATCATGATGAGAAAAATACCTCGGTGTCTTTAATCTTACACTTTTCCAGTAGCGTACCAAACATTTGTTCGTATTTTTTAATGATTGATTTTTTTGAAACACGTCTTTTACAACGATCACTTGATTTGCTGCAAGATTCATCTGTTATATCGTCCGATTTGTTAATACGCTTCATATTCTTCTTTGAAAGTTTTTTCTTTTTCTTTTTAGAATTATTTTTTTTATGCACAACGATTTCATTCGGATCTTCGTATATTGGACATTCCGATTGTTCCAAATTTAAGATACTATCATCAACTGTATTTATATCTTTAAAATGTCTAGACATATCTACGCTATCATCTCGGTACATATTAATCGCCATCGTAGTGAACATGCCGGTTTTTCTTTTTTCTATATTAAAACGAAATTTTTCATCATCGCTGATTGCTTTTGAATGTATTTCAGGAAAGACAATATGGTTATTTGATTGAGATTTTCGATTAACAACCTGAAATTAATATTAAAAATGTATATATGCAATAATACAAATAAAGCGGATGTGGTAACATGATATACCGATTCATATATATTTCTATTTTCTTTGTATCTATAATTTCTGATGTTTTCTTTTAAACGCCTCCTCTTTTTACTTCGCTTTTTATGATCACCTCTTTCGATTTTGCACTCTTCGCAGTTTAATACATTCAAATTATTGGAACTGATATTAGTATCTGAATATTCTTTAAACATAGAAACGTCCGATAAAGAAGCTTCAATCCTCTTTTTACTACCATTGTCGGATAATGTCAACGAATCGTTTACTGGTGTAACCGGCCTTTCCAAGTCCGATATAACTCTGAATAATGGCAGCATTTCTTTACTTTTGATGGTATTTGATGATTTTGTACCCATACCAACAACAGAATGGGTACCTGAAACGTCATTAAATAAATAAATCGAAACACAAATAATTTATAATCATACTTTTCTACAACATCGTGCACTACATTGTCTTAAAAAGTAATCAATATGTACATTAAATGTATATATGATATACTGCTACTTATTCGACACAAATAATTTATGAAGATGCACTGGTTTTACTATTAACTTTACAAGCATTTAGTGAAACAGTTGTGAAGCCACATTCACTAGGGCCAACAATGGCGCAAAAAATGGCGACTAATTTGTGCCCTAATTTACAATTGGACAAAAACCCTAGATTCGCATGTCCACAGAAAACTTCTTAACTAGGTCAAACTATATAAAGATATTGACCAAACAATGGAGATAATTAACTATGTAAATTGTAATACAAGAAAATTGCAAACCATTTTTAAAACTGCAATTGATGATTACATTCGATAAACGATTAATTTTTCATTGATATTTTTATAAAAATATGAGCGAAACCCTTCGTTGGTTACAAACAAGCGCCATATGTAAACAAACAGAACTGCATTCTTAATCGGAGCGGCTTGGCCCAAACACCATTATTTTCGGCCAAAATATTTAGAGTGTTTGACGTTTCTCGTTTGATTAAAAAATACGTTGCAAAAATACAATTTGAAATAATTCATTGAATTTACATTTAATTTGTGAGCGATAGACAAATTAATTAAAAGGTGTTAAATAAAATTATCTTGAACTGCTCCGGAAATAGAAACTTTGGCAAAGACAGGTGTAATTTTATTTAAAAACCATTATATGCGGGTAATTAGATAATTTAGAGTTTAATTATTAAATATTTGCATTGCGATATGGTTAATGGTAAACCAGTGAAGAACAAAGCGAGGCTCGCGGCCGTATGCGGCCCGTCGTTGATCTTATATATATTATATAAGATCGGTGAGACCGTAAATTAAATACGAATTGGCCCTAGCCTCGTCTGATTATTATTGTTACAATCCACACGTGACAGCTCGGCTCCCGGGCTCATGACTGGCGACCTAACCCGTATTCGAAGAGCCAAGATAACCCGGAGAACGTCCGTCACAGTCAAGACATCATGGTTGAGATGGAGGTGTCCTTCAGGTGGCAAAGACCCGCTTCAGAGTTAAAATAAATAAATATAGAATATAAAATTAATACAAAAATATATTTACTAAAAATTGTATTATAGTTTTAAAGAAAAAAAATTCCAACGGTTTTATTAATTTTAAAAACGTTGCTTTCAGTCGAATATAAAAGTTTTTTACTCTATTTCTATGTATGAATATCGGCTTATTTAAACTACGGACCATAACCTGGCCGTCAGGGGCGCGCCGTCCATATGGCCATACTGTGTGGCGCATACAGTCCCCGGAAAATTAGGGGCGGCAATAGGGGAAAATTAAAAAAAAACAGAACATTAATTAATTTATTGATTAGAATGAATTATATTTCTTAAAATCATCACTAAACAATAAACTTGATTGCCCATGGTTTGCCTTTTTAAGCACACCAGATGTACAATGGTCATTTGCACACGTAGATTAAACCTTTTTCTTTACCTGAAGGGTCTATTAAGTCGTACAACTTCTTTGTCCTCGAAATTCTTATTCGCAGCCGTGACGTAATGATTTTTTATTACGGTGTTTATTTCTGGCAAAACAAGTGTTGCAGTTAGCATTTAAGTAACTTGCAATTAAAAAATGTGTCATGCTATTGACTGCCCTTCTTCCCGATACCCAAAAAATAATTTGCACTGTATATATCTAACAATCGCCAACGCAGAATAGATATTTAGTCCGGTACACTAATTATTTCTTCATCCAATTTAAAACTAAATTCTATTATAATGAAAAAATGAATTAAATTCTAATTATATTTTACTCCGTGGGCCAGACGTATTGGCCCAAAAGATTTTTAGCAAAAAAATTGATGTTTTTTTTCTAAAAAATGTCTTTTATTGAATAGGAATTCATTTAATCAATGATTTTTTTTAATATATTCGTAAAATAAAATTAATGAGAGTAGAACAGAGATTTGACCAAAAATGATCAGAGTGGAAAGGGTTAATTTCAGGTTACAGAATAAATAAAAATATAAAATGTAATTTAGAAATTTATGATTTTTCAGATATGTTGATTCTTTAAAAAATGGTCAGTAGATTTGATATATAAAATATATTTTTCTCAGTAATATACTCTCAAATATACTTTGTATGGATTTATTTAAATTTATTGGTTTTTGAAAACTAGTATCATGTTGATTATTTTTTAGTAAGACTTTTGTATAAGTTAAGGGGGAAGGGGAAGGGTTACATGCGGGCACCAATAAAACATCTGCACACAGGCGCTGGATACTGCCACCATGGGTTTAATTCCCTCTAATTCTGGTGGTGTTTTTTTTAAATGTTGGGGTATATTTGTTGTTAAAAATAACACATACAGCCTTATTTACAGCTAGCATATCAATTGCTAGCGAATCCACATTTTTTTTGTTTTTATTATTTTATTATGTTATTTTTTTCGAAATAAAAATTAATAACAATTTAGCATTATTCTATTATATTACTAAGCACTTTCACTTATTTTTATGGATAAAGATTTTCTAGTTTCGCCGC
This sequence comes from Philopotamus ludificatus, assembly GCA_022495035.1. Lineage (NCBI taxonomy): Eukaryota > Metazoa > Arthropoda > Insecta > Trichoptera > Philopotamidae > Philopotamus > Philopotamus ludificatus. The sequence goes on from JAGXCT010035237.1 coordinate 14,071, forward strand.
TCGAAATTGACAGCATTGAGCCAATGATTACAATTTTCTCGCTGTGTGAATTGTTGTCATAGATTAAATTATCATCTTTTAGTCAAACGTCAAAATTGTGGTTCATTCTTTTAGGCAAGTTGTTAGCATTTGATAAAGTAACAAAAATCCTTCTTTTTTTTTTTGAGTCGTGAAGCCATATTATTATATAATTATTATTATTATTTTTATTTTTTTTATTTTTTTATATATGATATTAATCCACTTTCCCTCATTTATGAGGAACGTGAACATGTGCATGATTAACCTTATGGAGGACCATGCATATGGTTTTCATGGGAATATATAGTGAGGTATTTTCCCGTTGCCTCTACACTGCAGTGATTTCTTTTTATACTGAAGAGCGCTGCTGCCCGCTTCCCAGCTTATATTTTTTTTTTGGATAATTATTTTTGTGAAATGAAGGTCGTCAGCCTCTGAATCCCACCCCTCTGTTGACTAGCGTCATCAGAAGTATTCAGAATGGTCACCCATCTGAATACTATCTGCGCTTATTGGCAATCAACTTTAACATCATAATTTGGATTCTAATTACCTCCGAGCTATGACGGGTACTAAACAAAAATCCTAACTGTGGATAAATTAAATTATCCTTTTGATCGAACATTAAAAGTCTAGATCTTGCAAATGGTATGACTTAAAATTTATTTTAAATCGTTAATTATTTTTCATATTTATATTAAAATTTATTTATAAAATAATGGATACCCTACCCAGGTCCCGAAAGTGTATTATATGCGCATATATTACAATAAATATGAGGCATTCTTTATTATTCTAATTCAGAGTATGGTTTAAAATGTTTGCCTGAGAAAATTTTTGCAAGAGAAACACACTTATAGGATTAAATATTTATTTTATTCATTGTGACGAATGTTTACCAAAATTGATAAGCTATATCATGATATTCACACTGAATGCGATGTCACAACAATCTGCAAGAAATAGAGAAAACATGAAATATATTTTTTCGATTCATAAAATATTCAAATAGTATATTATGTATTTTATTAGATTGTTTGTACAAATGATTTATGATAGTTAGCGTATTTTATTATTAAACAATTATTAATTAACGTGTTATATTGCACAATTATTTATAGAATATAAATTTTAATTTAAAAAAATGATAATAATTTAAGATATATTTGAGTATCGTTATAAAGCACACAAGATGATATATTTTTCAGTGATGATTATGTAAAGATATTCGTTTCTACATATCCGACAATTGATCATCATAAATTACAATCTGAACGAATTGTGATTAAACAATAGATCTGAATCTAAATGTAAAAAAAGTGTCTGTACTAATAAATTATTCAGTGACACATGTAATTGAAATTTTTCCAAATATAATTTTGCTTTTATCGAATATTCATTATTTAAACGAGAAAATCAAGATGCAAAATTTATTTAGAGATTGTCAGGGCTTTTCGATTTGTAAAAATATGCAAAAAAACCCGTGACATTAATAGAAATCTTATCAAATTAACACCCACATAATATAATGTCAATGTGTATTTGAATAGCGATTTACTGTCAAATGCTAAATCATTCTAAATTTATTACATTTTATACTAATATATACTATCACAATCTGGTGGTTGATAAATGATTGAGTTATTCGTGCTGCTGTTATATATTACCTATCTACAATATATTCGTAATCGTTCTCTACCATGGAAGGTTGACGAATTTCTATAACTTCTAACGAACTATAACGGATAAAAATTTTAAAAAAATGTTTTAATTTTACCTTTATTATATTAATTGGAAAAAAATGCATTCGAGGTAACTAAAATAAACGTGGCGTATTTCTACTTGTCATTCTAAAGTCTCTGCATAGCAAAACAAGAGGATAGTACATATTTGAAAAAGTAAAATCATGCCTAGACTATCTATATATGTACTGACGGTCGTTAGTGTGTGTACTGACGGAGCGCCATTAATGATTGGTACTACAACTTTGCTTGATCCATCCTGTACTTAATATATCACTGCATTATACACCAAAAGGAAAATAACATGTGGAATAAAATTTAAATACACAGTATGTTATGTATGTAGAGCAGTGGTTCTTAACCTTGTTGGAGGTACTGAACTCCACCAGTTTTATATGGGCGTTCACCGAACTCTTATATCATACGTTGTATCATTTTTCATAATATCGTACAATAAGTCGGGTGTGTTTTTGACCTCCGCCGAACCCGGGAGACTGACTCACCGAATCCCTGGGGCTCGATCGAACCCAGGTTAAGAACCACTGATGTAGAGTATCAAACAGACGTGAATTCATAAAGTATTGTGAGTTGATAGATTTGGAAAAAGTGAACTTGTCATTCATTGTAAAGTAACGATGGTTTTCTAGAGGACAGGAGACAGAAATTTAAAAATGATGTTTATATTTTTTTAGAACCGGAAAATTAACTACCCAATGATAGAAAAAAATATTAGAGAGCAATTCGATTTGGCATATTTAGTCAATGTTACTAACCATTTCAATGATCTAAATTCGAAACTACAATGAATAAATTATTTCCTAAATTTTCCATGAAAAATGTTCAAAAATCACGATTTAATCAAAAGAAGTGAACCCATTATTACTTATTATATTAAAAACTAAATTTTGATTAATTTTTTCAGAACCAAAATGCTTCTGACTTGATTAATTTCTTGTGAACATTTTTTAGACCTAAGAAAATATTAATGTCGTTTCAGAACGACATACAGATGACAAGCATTAGCATACATGAAATTGATCTAAAGCAAAACGAGGTCACGAATGACTTATTCAAATATTAAGAATTCTCTACTGCTTTCAGTAACAAATCTCTCACTAAACCAAACATTGAGAACAGAGAACTTTAAATTCCAACCTTTGTTCTCTTTCATCACATTCAACAAATGTGTTACAGGGCTATTTTCACGAAACGAGTCTCTCTGACAGCTATAGCACCGTCAAAGAATTCCACGACAGGGGTCCACCTCTCATCCAAGTGATCAACTCCCACTTGTAGATTGGTGTTCCTTTTTTTAATCGGCGTAAATTATTTATTTTATTTGCTTATAATCCTATTCCGATCTCCATTTCCCAACCCTCAACCATGAACGTAAGAAGATAGAAGAGGTGCTCGAGATGAATGGCGCATCTGAATTAAAAAGTTGGCCCATAGTATGTAAGAGTTGACCACCACTGAAATCTATTATTGTTTAGAATGAGTCACGGTAATTAAAATATCGGGTTAATCCAATTCTATTGATGAGTTTAAAAACGATTTTTTTTTTGTAAATATTCCTAAAGTAATAAAAAATAATATTAGTTTAATGAATTTATGTTTTAGTTGGTTATGGAAAAAGTATTATGTCACTTTTCAATCATATTCAGCGCTTTGGAAAAATTAGACAGCGTTTCCTTTATTTCAGTAGTAAGTGTGAGCCCTTTACTTTGTCCTTCCTCGATAGATAAAATTTCAAATTTCATTGTTTCAGCTTTTTGTTCGTTATGAAACTGCAATAACTTCGTTGCGGTGAGATCGCTTCATTATATTCTCTTCAATCTAAGTCGAATTCATTATTTAGATCAGGGATAAGCAACCATTTTGTACAATGGGCCAGCTACATATTTAGAAATATTGTGCTGCGTGTAAGAAACTTATGATAATTCAAATACTGAATGATGAACTCAAATTATCTCTTTATTAACAAAATAAACTTAGTACAAAAATTACAGAAATAATTATTAGAAATACTATAAAAAAAAGCATCGAAAGATATATGCGGAAAAAGATTATGGTTCAATGAGGGCGCGGAAGTATGTAGGAGCTGTAGGAAGTCAAAATGTAAAATCTTTGAAGGACCGCATCAGAAAGTATGTCGGGCCGCATGCGTACGCGGATTGCTCATCCCTGATTTAGATAGAGATTTCTCTCCATGATTGGCGAAAGTGACGAATGACATAATAACAATGTGGAAAAAACGGTCTGACATTATTTATTATTATTTTTCTACGTTGTTCTTTAAATTTATAAAAAAAAAAAAATCCCAATTTTTACTTAAATTCCTTTGCATCATGAATTGTACATATTGTGTTGATACAAACTTTAAAATGTTTGTGTATGATCCTAGCAAAGAACCAGCTCGCTAAAAACTGACAATAATATGGAGAAAAAACAAGGACATGCAGATCGACTTCGAAGGACTTCGAAGAATCTTCATTCAATATCTTAACATTTAAGAAAAAATGGATTATTCTAAGAATAAAAATAGTTATCCATAATATACTTCACTTTTTTTAACAATCAATATAATGCGTAAATGACACGCGCAATCGGCGATGTCTGATGCCACAGACTGAGCGCACGCCGCCGACTAAATTCTCGCAGCACGTATCACTAGTACGTTTCACTCGCACTTGGTACATCGTACCGGATGCGAGCGAGAAAAAACAGCGCGCCCGTGGTAACAGAAGCAAATATTATCGTTTTTGCAATTACGGACAATAAAGGTCAATGATTAATTATAATATTTATTCTTTAGATTTTTTAGACAAATTCAAAAAGTTTGTGACGCGTAGGATTTATATTAAAAGAGTTATTCGACAAAAACTTAGAGTCCCCAATAAACATCGGCACGGCTAGGTTAAATACAAAATTTTGATTTGAAACTTTCCAGTTTATTTCTCACTATTTTTTTTTGTGGTGGTATACTTGATACTGACACACTTTGACATTGGTAGCTATATTAAACGTTTACTTTATGTTTAGCCGTCGAAAAGGTTTCACATGTTTTGGTGCGATATTTTACTCTTTTAAAAAATAGAAAATGGTTTTTTAGTCAAAAACAATACAACTGTAATGCCTCAACCACTGTATTCGCCAAAAAAGACCCCCCTGTGACTTTTTTCTACTTCCGAAGATAAAGAAAACGATAAAATGACGACGTTACGCCAACATTGAGCAAATAAAAACAGAATCGCTGATGGAGCTAAAGGCCTGTACCAAAAATGAACTTTTCAGAAATACCCTGAGGACTAGAAAAAGCGCTGGCACTTTTCGATGTGGAAAAATTTGAAGGAAACAAAATTATTATTGAATAAATAGTTTTTTTTTTTAAAAAAAAAAAACGAAAATTCCGTATTTTTTTGAATCAAACTTCGTGTACTAGTTTAAAGGGAAAATATATTTTCATAAAATGTATGTATACATAGGCACATTTGGCAAATAAACACTGCTTCTAATGATAATTGTTTTACAACGGTTTTAATTACGATAACATTATCAGTAACGACTATTTAATTCATACGGCGAATAGCACGTCGTGGCACACGTGATACTAAAAGGTTGTAAAACGGTTTTATTACCACTCAAATTGCATAACAAAATATTTTTATTATTTAATAAAATATTTTTATCCATGGAATTTTGAAGCATTTTTGTTAAAATTAAAAAAACATTTTTTTTTCTAAGAAAATCTTGCGCATTTACGATTTTAGCATAACATTGTTTATCAGAGAATTGTTCCATGAAACCGATTGGTTTATACGTATAAAAAAATAATATTAAATGGACTTGGTTCGACGCTGAACGCCACTGAACAGCCTGAAAGCAATGCAATACAAACGTATCGGTGGTTCAGAGCGGATCCGCTAGGCTGCGCGCGCGCTGTTTGTTCAGCTTGGCGCCAATTTTCTTCCTGTTTTCAAATTAAAAAATAAGCTCGGTACATTTTCCGCGGCGCAGCGTTCAGCCCCTCAGTCATCAGATGCTCTCATAGCGGGCACCAACGAGCTATAGGACCCGCCAGCTCTTCGCATTGCCACACGGTTAATCGCTCTCTCTGCCCAATTTGTGATTAAACAGCGACAGCGAAGCAGCTGTTGCCACACTGTGAAGCATCAATATGCCAGGTAACAATACGCGATTATTTATTTTCGAGTTATTCGCATTTGCATACTTATGCTAATTATAATTTTATTGGATGCAAGAAATACAAATATTGTGGCTCATTACTAATTTGTTGTGGCCGTTGAGCGAGCGTTCAAAATTTGAATTTCCCGCCGAAGTTTCGCACAAACCAAAACTACAATTTAAATATCAATATAAAATATATTATATAAAGACGACTGAAAAAAAATTTAGCGGGTAATCATATATATTCATATTTTCGCGCCAATTTTAACATTGAAAAATATGAAATATTATTTGAATGCGTACGTCAAATATGTATTTTAATATCTAATGAAGAATATGAATGAAACATATTTTAAACATCTGGAACGTATGTCATTTCAAGACCAATGGCCTCTTAATTATCTTAATAATGTCACAGAATATTAAAATTATATACATATAATTTTCACTCTTGGCAAACAATAACACCGCACTTAGTACAAATGATACGTATGCTGCATATTAATAATTGTGATATTATTTATTTTATGTCAGAAAATATTTTCATGATCCTTCAGTATTATTTTACATATTAGGTGTACTGGAAATAAATATATGATTTTAGAGATGTTTGAGCTCAAATAGTGCCCGTATACGATAGAGTAAGGATCTTTGTAATTTTTTTCATACTTATGGTCAAGGGTAAAACTTGCTATTTTACCATCAGGTTATCAATGCCAAGGTTATAATAACTATTAATGCGATTTATGGCATTATTATCAGAGTTAATAAATTTAAAATTTGGTAACGTAAACTTAAATTGTGCAATAAAGATTTATAAGACGTAAATTTGGACGATGATATCCTGAATTCCTCACTGAATCAGATCCAAGATTATCCATCGAAGAATTATGCGAGAGACATTCAATGTCCGGATACACAGTGCACATAAACACCATTTAAACGCATCAGGAAAAAGAATAAAATGAATATTATTTGGATGTTGTGTATCATGGCAAGAATAACTCAAAAATTCAGGAGTTGAATTACTACACCCTCCCTATTCGCAACACAATGCTCCTTCGAATTACCATCTATTCAGGTCAATTGAATACAGCTTCAGGAATCATTTGAATAGTTATTTTAATTTAAAACCATGCAGATATTATGAAAGGGTCATAAAATATTTTTAAAAATGTTTGGATGGAGATTATATTTAATAATATTAATATCTGTATTTAAAATTTTAAAAAAATCTACGAAGTAATAGATTTCTTTTCGGTAGCCCTATTATTTAAAATGTTTCATGCTATTTTTTGTAAAATTTATGATTATTAAAAAAGCCCCAAGAATCAATTTACGAATTTTTCCAATATATTTTTCGAAAATGACAGAAAACTCTTAGAGGTTTACCAATCTAATAATTGAGGCAATGAACCTAATAATTTTGTTGTGCGGTGATAAGATTTACCACGGCTATATATAATTACCAAAGTGTTTATGAAAATAATAAATGATTTTTAATAATAAATAGTTCAAGTAATTATACTATAGAAGTTGTAATTAATTTTAATTATTTGTTCTAAGCACTTAGTTATATTTTACATACAAATATTGAAAAAATTACGTATGTATTTATAATTTTAATATTATTTTGGATTTTACAATTATTAAATGATATAATTATATAATTTATTAATAAATGGTAAATAAAGACTTAAAATAATTAGAAAAATAAATCGAGAGATATTCCACTAATTCTTTTGACGGACAGTTTTTCTTAAATTATTTTACATATTATTTTTAGTATTTCTGATATTTTTTCTTTCCTGATGAGTCAGGTATATGTCCTAGAAGAGATAATAAATATTTTTCTTTGAATTTAACCATTCAATGGTTCATGGAATGTGGGGAAAAAATATGTTGGGGTGCAATAACTTGGAGAGATAGACGTTTTGTAACGATACTAAGTACGAATTATACATCATCATTCCAATCAATGAGAAGGAGAGTCAGAAGATCTCAACCTACTAGCCAACCCGAACTTAATAGAAAGCCTATTGTAAAGAATAATTACATAAATAATATGGGTGGGGTAGACACAGCTGACCAATATGCTACTCTGAAATGGTGGAGGAAATTATTTTTTTGGAGGATGGAAACATCCATTGTAAATTGTAAAATGTAAAATAAATCGACTAAAAAAAAACCCTGTTTTACCCACTTTACAAAATTGTCTTTTTTTTAGAAAATTCTCTAGAAATAGCTTGGAGCTAGTACAAATATGCGACGTCGTATTGTTTTATGAGAAAAACTCTGAAATGGCGGAGGAAATTATTTTTTTGGAGGATGGAAACATCCATTGTAAATTATAAAATGTAAAATAAATCGACTAAAAAAAACCCTGTTTTACCCACTTTACAAAATTGTCTTTTTTTTAGAAAATTCTCTAGAAATAGCTTGGAGCTAGTACAAATATGCGACGTCGTATTGTTTTATGAGAAAAAACTCTGAAATGGCGGAGGAAATTATTTTTTTGGAGGATGGAAACATCCATTGTAAATTATAAAATGTAAAATAAATCGACTAAAAAAAACCCTGTTTTACCCACTTTACAAAATTGTCTTTTTTTTAGAAAATTCTCTAGAAATAGCTTGGAGCTAGTACAAATATTTTGGAAAAACCTTTGGAGTGCAAAGGGTTAATTTGGTACATTCCATAAATAGTGTAAAATGTGAAAATTACTAATCATCATCATCACCAGCCACGAGACACTCACTCGCTGAGCGTGTGGGTAGTGTAAGATGTGAAAATTAACAATAAAGATATAAAATAATAATTTAATTAATTAAAAGAAATTATTAACGATTTTATACATTTTTTTAGGCAATATATAAAAATTTTATTCACCAGTAAATTTTTGGAATCAATCATTTAAAAACGATGATTAGATGAATAAAATGTTATGTAACAAATAAAAATAAAAATACATCAGATATTACTATAAATTATGTCAATTTTATCTGAATTGAAATATTGTAATAAAAAGAAAATTAATATTTCCGACAGCATTTTGTAAGAGTTATTATATTATTGTGATGTCTTATTTAAAACACGTATAAAATGAAAATTCGTTGCGATCGAACGTGACCTTTTTATATTTTTATATGAAAAATATTGCGATCTTCAAACGTTATAGGATACCTTAACCCCTAATCAATTTTTCATATGTATAAATAAATAATGCGCATACACTTCGTATGTTTTTATTTTTAATTAAACTATATTGTTGTATTAAACCGTCGTTATTTTCAAAAGAAAAATGTTCGTTGAGAAGGTTGATACTGTGTCTGGCGACCTTCCTGATTGTACAGAAGCAGACCGAAGGGCAGGACGCTGACTGCGATTACTACCAAACCGTAAGATCATGTGGATTAATCAAACAGAACGTTATAAAAATAATTGTGTTTGTTCTTTCGGTGTTTATAGTGATGTGACACCAATTATTGACCCACATACACGTTTTTAGGTAGCCACTGGCCAAACATATTACGTGTACTCGAGAAACTATCCCAACAAGTATGGATCGGGTTTGACTTGCAGATGGCAGGGACAATGTCCGGCCAACACTTACTGCAGATTAAAATGTCCAGAAATCGACATTCCAGCGGTAGTATTAAAAAAATATATCCACGGCATTTCTGAGTCTAATCATTTATTTTGTTCAGTCCACCGGATGCACGGGAGATCGACTATTGGTGTCCAAAACGGGAGATTCTGCCTTGACAGGCGCAGATAAATATTGCGGAAAAGGATCGCTGGATGTCGTTTCTCAATCTAACAGAATATCCGTGGGTAAATATGATAATTTATTTATATCCGACATTGCTTGAGATTATGACGGCCGTAATCATATTTACGTTCGCTTTTCTTATCGCATTTTCTTTTTAATTGCTTAATCTTTCTAAATTCTGATGTACACATTTCAATTCCATTTTTTTCTTAAAGCAAATATTGATTTAGCAGTCTACGTCTTAGCAGTCTACATGTAAATCTTTTAACCACACGTCTTATGATTAAACCTGACGACGGTTGAAAATAGGATTATAAACATTTCTTATGTTAAAAAATATACTCGCTTCTTAGATCTTAAGATAAAGTAGCACCTTTGTTAAATAACCATTCATAATAAATGTTATTTATTTATGAGTAGAATATACAGGCGGACCTCGACTTTCGCACATGATTGGTTCCTGAAAATGTGTGCGAAGTTAAATGTTCGAAAGTAGAGGGATGTAAAAAAAAACACCAAAAATTGTACATAACTACGTACATATACTAATATGTACTAAGTACATATTAAATAAAAAAATATATTCTCTTAATTAACTTGTCAAGGGTTAGTTGTATTTTACTACTTTTTTCTTTTCTTTATAAAGAGTTCTGTAACATACAGTACTATTATGGATCGCCCTACGCGCTTGAGATTCTCCATTGGGATCACATTCTTCCATAATATTCAAAAATGTCTCGAGATGCAAAAGATTTTTTTATTTTTGTTGTTTTGATGATTTCTTCTGGTTCTTCTTCCTCACTTTCAATTAGTATACTATTTTTGTTCTCTTGTCGGTCCATTAGAAATTCATTAGTCAAGGGTTCAGAATGAGATTCAATCATCTCATTAACATATTCACTGTTAAGTTTAGAAGTTTTATGACCAGGGGCAACTGATTCGTCTTTTGATAAGAATGTACGATTAGGCATCTTCTTCCAAAATAAACCAGTCTCATCTACATTGAATAGTTGACTAGAGGTATATTCTTCATCTTCAATAATTTTGGACAATGGCGAAATAAAGGCCTTTGCAGCATCTTCATCCGCATCAGATGATTCTCCAGTGAATTTAATATTGTGTAAAGAATTCCTGGTTTTAAAATTTGAAAACCAGCCGTTACTTGCATGAAACACTATGTTAGAATATTCGTTTAGTCTAGCCTTCCAATCATTATTTATTTATTTATTTAAAGATTATGCAAACTAAGAGACTAAAGATATTATGCAAACTAAGAGCCTTAGCTTGAATCATTGAAGTACTTAGCTGATGTTTTCTTGATTTTGGATTACTTATCCAATAAGACAAAGATTTCCCATTTCATCCATCACTATGCCGTGCCTTTTGGAAACAATTTTTGAAAAAAACGATTTTTCGAAAATGTGCGGAAATAGCGAATTGTTCGAAAGTCGAATGTGCGAAAGTTGAGGTCCGCCTGTATAGAACATATGATCGGTCCTCATTCACGTATTTTTTTCCATACTTCGTTTGAGTCGAACGTTTTTTTTCTGGATCTCAAAAAATATGTCATATGACATATTCATTAAACTAAAAGGAAACGTATCCTTATAAATCGAGGCTCTAAAAAAACTAGGTATATACCAGTTTTTCTCGATCCCGATCATGGCCGACAGTGGTTAATTTGACCATAGTGTCAAATTAACCACTTTCAAAGCTGAATCTATTATGATAATGTAAGTTAACCGCGACTGAGCTAAGTGAGTATTTAGATAGGTACAACTAGGAATACTATGAGTTTTAGGAATTCTTTATGACACTGGCCAGGAGGTGATTATGGGTACAACCGAATTGAACCTCTATATGAGCGAGTGGCGCAAAAGTCGAAATTTTGTGTCACGCTACTATTCATCTATCGTAAAAAAATATGCGAATGTGAAAAGAAGTACTCTTAGTTTGCCATTTCTCAACTACCTCTAAAATACACTAAAAACAAAAATATAAATTTTACGACTATTCACTTAACAAACTTGTGTTACTCAAAACATGTGGCGCGAGAAAGGTTTTGTCATATTCCAAAATTATTTTTGAAAACTCTCGCTAAGATCTATGAACTATCCAAAGATCATACGGATTCCTGAGATCCGAGAAAAAATATGGATTTAAACATATAACATACATCATCACCATCATCATCATTTGCCAGTCACAAGGCTCTCACTCGCTGAGGACATGGACCTTACAAACTCTCGCATGGTAGTCGAGGCCAAAGGAACCTGAGTCTCACACGTGACGTGAGGGCTCCCCTTTCGTGTCCATACCCGCGGGGACCCGAGCCGTCTTGGTATGCGGTTTTTTATAAAGAGTTTCCCTCTCTATAATATTATATTGTTCAGAGAAGTATAAAAATATTCATTTCACAGATATGCGAGAATGAATAAACCATAAAGTTATTGATTATATTCAATCATCTCTCCTAACAAGATAAAATTCAAGGATAAAAATCGAAGCACTTCAAATTATCCTATACACAAATATCCAAAAATATATTTACATATGTTCAGTGGCGTAGCTAGACATTTTGGGCTCTTGTAAATGTGACTCAAGGACGACCCTTCCCCATAAAGAATTTGAAAAATAAAAAAAATTAAGCCATTAGAATTTCTTTAGTAATCTAATGAAAATTGTATGGTTTGATCAAAACCTAATAACCTTGCCTAAAAAGAGAAGCCACGCAGTGAGATAATTTTTATGTTTGTCCGAGAAGTTGATAATATAATCAATGAAAACAATCTATACAGTGAGATAGTTGTAATCTTTTAATGAAAATTAACAAGTTGATTAGAAGATAGAGAAAAATTCGATTTTTGACCGAAAATCTAAAATCTCACCCAAGAAAACTAAATGAAAGCTCCCATTGAAAATATTTTTCAATGGGAGCTGATATTTTTGTCAAAAAGCCGCAAAAAATCACAATATATTATTAAATTTTTCTTAAAAAAAACTACCCCTGAAATCCGAGAGGCCCAATGCCTTGCATCGTATTGCCTTAGGGTAGCTACACGTCTACAGATATGCGTAGATGGAACGCGTTAAGAACGAATCTGTACTTCAGCTTCATCGCAAGGGGTTGGAGGTTCTGGGAAATGTTGCCAAATTGAATCGGATTCTTCGGACATCATTCAGATATCTTGTTTCTGCTTTCTGCAGATCACTGTCGAGTGGCAAGTTACAAGAAAACAGTATTTGGATAGAAAACGCTGTTGTAGCTACTCAGCATTTGCAACTGGAGCGCTTTGAGAGGTTCCAAAATGTGCCAGCTCGCGAAGAACCGAGAACAACTCAACCACTCAACAATTCATCACGGGCAAGGCACATGCAAATGAAGATTTTTCTTCAAAAAACAACAATTGGATTCAGATCTATCTAAATAACCGTGGAAATATTGATTCATGGAGTTTAAACAATTACATAGTTTTGAACACAACGCAATTAAGATAATGTCTGATGAAATACACAGACTTGCGAGAAATCAAGGAGTTGTTACTATATAAAAAACGTATAACTGAGTTAACATGACTTAACTCGAAAATGCGACATTTTACTAAACGAAAATGAGCAGTTGCGAATTTAGCACTTGTGAGGCCCTAGGCACAATTCAATTTAAAGGCGCCCTGCCCTCATTATATTTTCACTACCCCTACATCTTATAATGTGCATTCTACGCGCACGTTTTTTTACTCAATTTGCAATGTTTTGGATACATAATTAATTTCACATCAATTTATGTAAAATAAAACAGAAAGAAGAACAAAATTAAACGTTTTTTAATTTTTATTGTTTCTTCTCTTTTTCTTTTTTTATTAGCGTCTCGATGATCGATATTACCGATCTCGAAGTTACAAATATTTATTGTTCTTATAAAATATCGGGGACTCCCTACAGGGATTTATGCCTAAGGCCCAGAATACTTTCCATCGTTTTGTCTTATGGTGCTTTAAGGCTTAATGCGCTTGATTCCATGGATTATGTTCTGCGGAACAGTCAATGCATATGCTTCTGTACTGCTATACTGCTATTATTAATTTTTTGAGGCCCCCTGAATAAATGAGGCCCCAGGCGCGCGCCTAAAGGGAAACGAACGGATGAATTAATCAAATAATCAGCACCAGCAAAGTACTGTCTCTCTTTTTTATAAATTAATATTATTTTGTTATTTCAGGATTTATTTCAACGGCGACTTCGCTCGGTGGTAGATTTGTATGCACGCTGACTGCAGAAGCTTCTAACGGATCCGGAAACGAATGTCAATGCGGATGGAAGAAACAGGTAACCAAAACAATAATATTAACAACGAAATAAAATTACAACTATTTTATAAATGTAGACTAGGATCGTAGGTGGCCAACAAACTCAAGTGAACGAATTTCCAATGATGGTCGCTCTGATTGATATTCAACTGAAGATCGTCTACTGCGGCGCCACCATCATCCAGAAAAATCTGGTATTGACAGCAGCTCACTGCATAGCCACCCAGCAAGTCACCAACGTTGGAATTCTCTACGGAGAACATAACATCAAATTAAGTAAGCGCATCTATCAGTAATAATTCGCGTGCACAATATTAAGAATATGCATAATAAAACATTTTCAGACGATAGTCCCGCTACAGTATTGATAAGAGCTGCCCAATTTATAAAGCATCCCAGCTACAAGTATAACATGATCTATAATCTATATATTTTAGTATGCTTTTCAATCTTAATAAATATTTTATTCCAGCAATGGATATGATTATGACATTGGACTTATACGGACTCAAGTGGATATAGTTTTCAGTGATCGAGTAGGTCCAGCATGTTTGCCATTTAAATTTGCCCTGAATTCGTTGACTGGAGCCACAGTGGAAGCTTTGGGTATTTAGATTTATTTTAATAACAAATATACTAAACATATTTCTATAATGTATAATTTAATTGTAGGCTGGGGAACACAATCGTTCGGAGGAACCGATTCCGATTATCTGCAAAAAGTCAGCTTGCAAGTGCACGACTTAGTTTCATGTGCAACCAGTTTAGGAAACGTAGTCACATCTAGGACAATCTGCACATATACCAGCGGAAAAGACGCTTGCCAGGTAATAATTAATTAGAAATAAATAAACCAGTGTTATGTTCGATAAAGCAAGTTATCCGCGACTGAGTTAAGATAGTAGTCGGATAGGTGTCCGACTAAAACTTATTTATAACACTGGCCAGGGGGCATGAAAGAGGAAGAGACCCATTACCACAGCATGTTTTATAAAAAATATGTATATAAGTAGTTTGGCGCATTGGAATTAATTAATTTAATGCTATCTACCCTTTGTTGAATAAATTATTATAAAACAAATAATAAAAATTTCAACCTAAATGAAATAATATTAATATTAACCAGTGTCGTGGTTTGGCACTGGGAGGAATATCAGTATGAGAGACTCATTCCCCTTGCATCTTTAGAATCTTTAGAATCTTTATATATTGGCAGATGGCTATTTGGAATCCTTCTGTTATGCCTTCTATCCATCGTAGAGAAATAATAAAATATTTTTTTAAATAAACTCCTTACCATGGGATATATTTTGTTTATTTCAGCATGATTCTGGCGGTCCTCTTCTTTACCAGGAGCCATCTACAGGACGAGTGTACGTGGTCGGAATAATCATCGGAGGATATGGTTGCGCCACCAACAGACCCGGCCTCAACTCCAGAGTCACCGAGTACCTGAACTGGATCGTGGCAAACTCTCCCGGAACCACATACTGCAACAAATAGACGCGATTCATCTCATGAATGTCTACATTATTATTTTATTTAATTATTCTAGTTAGAAGCCCCCCAAAACTGACCAGTGATAAATTATTCAATAGCGTATATATGCTTATCATTATATTTATGGATTTTAAATTATTTATAATCAAAGATTAATTTTAACTTCGTAAACTATGACTACAACCAGTGTATTATATACAATTTAAAAAAAAATATAATTCTGAAAGAGATAGCTAAAATATACCATTGTATTAGTAATATATAAAATTAATAAGTAGATCAATATATTTATGTAGATTGTGATATAAAAAATATATTTTTATCTGAATGTTATATTATTTATTAATCAAATTAAAAATAATAATTTGCGACGTTAGAATTTACATTCAACATGGTACTGTCGGTAAAGCAGTTTAGTCAATGAATTTATGAAAAATCAACAGATGTCCCTTGGTATTAATTAGAAAAATATTTTAATTATACGTATTTATTTTCAAAAATATTAAAAATAATAATATAAATAGAAATAAAATTTAATTTCGTTTGCTCTTGTTAAGTAAACATAATCATATGGCTTTAAAAAAGTAGATTACAAAGTCATTATGCAAAAAGTACTCGTAATAAGCAATTATTAATTTATTAATTTCAGTTGTATTATACAGACTATTAATAATCATTTCAATAAATAAATAAATATTACATAATCCATATTATTATGTAATGATCTAACAATAAATAAATTGATTAAAATAGTTTTCTATACAATGATTAAAATAAATTATTTCAAAAAATTATAACGGATATTGTTCCATTGTTTAATAATGATTAATTATCATATGACAACATCTGATGATATTTATTTACTCATCAATAATTCGTAATAAATTAATAGTACTGATAATTACTTATTTTTTAACTAACGAACGACAATCGGACTATTGTAGTTCGGACGCGGGGGCTCCCAGAATATTAAAATCCCGAGATCTTAAAATGATCTTTTCATTGAAATATAAGTAAGTAAAGGAAAAGAAAAAAAAATCTGCGACTTATTATAATTATTGACTCCACTCTCGGTGTTTTGTATGTTTATCAATTAACTTTTGTGCTAAGGTATGTGTCCTGCAGTGCTATAAAATTAATGATTTTTTAAATTAATTCTATAGATACACTACTTATAATTAGAATAAGAAATTTTGCAAATTAAATAAAATTAAGCGTGGATATGAAAAACTATCAAGGACAATCACTTATATAATGCTTCTAATATGCCAGGAAATTACTCACGTTTGCAACCATGTATTAACCCTTTCAGACCTGACTTTTTATTTTTGGATAAAATACATCACTATGTTCAAAAGGTCCCAGTGATAATAAAACGAAAAATTAAACTTCAAAATCAACGTTCAAATTATTGTACATTGAAATGTACACTGGGTCTGTAATGGTTAAAAAAGATAGATCAAGTGAAGTATATTTTAGAAGTGTTGATTAAATTTTATTTAAAAATTTCGCTTTAAAAATTTCGTGGAGAATTTATTCTTCTTATTTATTCAACCCATCGCTGGAAAATTTCATCTTATTTTTGTATTAGAATTTATCAATGGAAGAAAAAAGTTCTCTAAAAAGATCCTTTACTGTTTTAAAACGTGTAAAACAGTATTTAAGATGTACCATAGATGGAAATTCATGTCAAAATATATATATTTTTAATTATTTAATATGTTATGGTATGACATTTTTATTTATTATCCTTTTTGGTAATGAATAATGAGAGTTTTCTTAAAACTTTTTTTTCTTACTTGAGTTTTACCAAAATTTTTACCTTCGCATTACCCCAGCGCATTTGTAGGCTGATAATTAAGCATTTAATCAGCCTTCCCAAAAAAAATCTATGTATTTTATCTCTTCATAAGTGAATAAATGAAACGCAGCCAGATTATATAAATTAAATAAAACTAAGGAAACAATTATTATATATTTTTTAGATTATCCTTATTAAATATTAATTTGTTTAATTTTTATAATTTTCTACTATACAAAGGATTTTTTTCTGCAGTTGTCCTTAATATTTTCTAATTATAATACAAGAAAATCTTGTTGTAATCATAATGATGTAAGAAATGTAAAAATTTTCCCCAATCCACTCCGAACCAGTTCCAGAGTAGGGGGATCAGCTCAGAATATATCACTCTGATTGGTTGGTCGACTTGGCGCGTAAAAGCGTGGGGGAGGGCGTGGCCTGCGCAGCATCCAGCATCCAACTGGCTCAGATGGCGACCAATCAGAGTGCGGCTGCAGCTGCGCACCAAATCGTGCTGAAACCCGCGACGGAGCAGATCACAAACGCGGGGCCCGCGGTCCACATCTGAAAATTGTCACTGCACTTTATCTGAAAAGTGGCAAGATTCGAGGCAAGTTCAGTGACCGTGGTGATGCGTCCACGTGTTACGGCACAATGGAGATATTGTACCAGCGGCGACACGATACGTGCTCAGCTTGCGTGCACGACGATCACTCCATCATTTTTGATTCTACAATGTATCCACAAAATCGCTGTCAACCCGACGACACTGAGATAATTCAATTAACCTCTTATCAAACGCCGCCGCTCAATAATAGCAACGCGTCTCGAAAAACACGAAGATGCATACGATTATTGATCGAACACCGAATCTGCATTGGGTTTGCGTCAATGCATTCTGGTGTAAAACCGACGCGACAGTTACTTTGTAGGCAGACTGTAAGCAAAAAGCTTTTTTACGACTTCATACTCCTCACGCCTACCTGACATGAGTCACGAGGTGCATAATATTCGAATAGATATCGGTAAACACGTGCAAAGTGCATTCGTCTGAATGCAATTTTCTTTTTTAATCAACATTCAAATGTACAATGTCAATGTGTATCATACGCGAGCGACAGAATCCTAAACGAATTGCAGAATCTAACGTCGCGAATTTGTTTAATGCATTCACTCTTGCTCCATTTCAGAGTTGTCTCTGTGATTTCTCAACATTGTAGCGGCAAACATGTCGTCGACATTTATGTCTACGATTAAATTAACGTCTGCCGTAAGAGTTGTGCAATTTTTCGTCGGACGTAATCGAAAAGTGAGACCTCTCACCGGAGTCATTCAAATTCAATGCACCGAAGAGGAAATATCGAGAAATTCCTTCTGAACGTGCTCCCAACTAGAGAGACTGGCTCTGCTCCGAGATGTATTGCTACGCGCCGTGAATACGAATCGGACTCAAGCAGGGTCCATGCCACCGTTGGACATCCGAGAGGTGGCGATGGCCACCAAATGCCATTGCGGTGATGCGTTTGTTAGATTGCGCATTGTCGCGGATGTAGGTTGAGTGGCGCGAGATACAATGAAGCATTTACAATTAGCCGCGTATGGGAGGCGAGCGAGCTGGTGATGGCCAAAAAGAAAGTACCCCAACGGGATTCGAATGCCAGCACCTCTAGATGGAGCTGGCGGTCTCCTCCTATGGTCCAAGCGGCTGCGAGCCGGCGCGCATGCTAATTCTGGGGCCATGGGTGGAGCTAGATCAGTATCGATCCGCATTCTTCATCTAGATACTTATTAATACATCCGTTCAGCATTTCAATATCCATATTCTTATTATATAGAAGAAAATTTATGCCTTTGAAATGTGGTGCTGGCGACGTCTGCTAAGAATACCATGACCGCTAAACGCACAAACGTGTCCGTTTTAAAAGAAATGGGGAACTACAAAGAAGACCGACTTTCGACCATATGTCTCAAAAGGATTCTTCGATACTTTGCATCTCGCCAGAAGAAACGATAGCCTGGAGAAGCTCGTCTGCTTGGAAACGTACAAGAACGCAGGGGAAGGGGCAGGTGCCCACCCGCTGGAGTGACCAAGTGAAGACCGCCACAGGCTCCACCGTAGTAGCTGCGATGCGAGATGCAGAATGCAGAGAATCCTGAAGAGACAAAATCAAGAAACTTTCGGAACGAGAATGATCAAGATCCTCAGACATGAGGGTGCCGACCAAAGAAGATTCTTATTACATCTACAGAAAAACGATGCCTTCAAAAGAGAACATACTTTCGACCGTCTCAAAAGACTTATTATTGGCCACGATTCGTTAAGAGAAAGGTAAGCCTGGAGAAGCTCGTCGCACTTGATAACACACAAAGACACGAGGGAAGGGACTTAGCGCCATCTGCTGTAGTGACGACCAGAAGACCGTCACATGTCCAACGTAACGGTTGCTATGCTGGATGAAGAATGCAGAGGATCTCAGAGAGCAATACTCAAGAATATACTGGTCAAAAATCATCACGACTCTCAGACTTGAATCTGATTTATTAATTAATAATTAAAGATTTCATCTAAAAGATACACTCTGTTCTGATTACAGAGACAAACATGTTATTTTAAAAAATATATATAGTTTTCAGCTACATAATTTCGGAATTCAGTATTTAATTTACGACCCGGGTCGTGATTTGCACACTTAATAGTATAGTGTAAGGATTAATATCTTAATTAAGTACAAAGATGCGAACCAACTAAAGTAGGTTAGTAGTCATCTAATATGTATCAAAGTATGGTAGATTTTAAATTATTTCATCCCGCAGAGAGTGGAAAATGATATGAAAATCCCACAGATCATATGTGTTACAATACAACCCATACAAGACGCAAAAAAGTCTCTTACCGCAGCATTTTTAAAAAACACGAAAGGCAGAAAAAAAAATTAAAATCGTTTTGATACAATAATGTGTCAATATTTGGCAAGATTCGTTCTATAATTGTACAGGATGTTATATAAGATTGTTTACATATTAATTCAAAATTTGCTGTTATAATAATAAATTTATCTTTATAATCCGATCTAGATACGTCGCGACTCGTAGTCCCCCCGTGGCCCTTATCTGTTATCGTACTATCAAAATACTAGTAAATAATATAATCAAATCAATATATAACACTATGCTTATGTTAAACGTTTAATACAATTTTAATACGATCACCCACGCTGAATTTTAACAGGTCGATAATTCGCACGACACTATCGTCGCGAAAACGATACATAAAAAAGTTGCCATTAACGAAACACACATAATCGTTTTTGATAAATGGGGCCCGTTTGTTTATAAACATTTGATAATAACAATAAATGGAATTTTATCAGATTACACACATCGGTCAGGGTCAAATTCCCAATTTTATGCAAGAATGTGGCATTATTTTTTGGATTTTCGGCTACACACGTTGGCGATCAACGAGCACGAATCTTAAGGATACGATTCGTCAATACTCACGTTCTCGTGTATGTTTATACATGCGTCTGCGTGAGGAGAGAAGGATAGCTGACGCAGGTTGAATGTTAATTGTTTCGCTCGTTTTATTGCGCTACAATTTGTCGCATGAAATCGGGCGATGAATCGAGCCGAATGCGTCACGGGACATCGCGAGAAGAATTTCTCGGAAAAAAAACCATACTCGAAAAACATCGCTCAATCCGACGAGATTTGCGTGAATTTAATCGCTGAAGTATTTGAGACGCTATGCGCGGAATTAGAGATAGCGAATTACGCAATTGTTCAGTTTCACTCTCATTCAGAGAAGATCAATTGTTATTATTGACAAATTTAGCCATTTACATGCAAAATGCTGTCCGCTATTAAAATAACGATGGTTGCGCATAACAATTCGTAAACGGCTAACGTTTAGATGTTTTTTTTTGCATATGTCAATACATTATGCATTATTATAATTCGTTGACAATAAAAAATCATAAATCTTTCCACAAACTGATCATTCTATATCGTATTGTTCGACTATGCTTTTTCCGTGAAGTAACCACAATAATTCCGATACAATCATTGTGAATTTCTTAGTAGAGGTGAGGCAGTTTCCTTTCTTTTATCGTATCATCGTGATATCATCTACATGCTTATCTGCTTGGATATTGGATATTTTTTATCGATCCGCAGCAGGACTATCCGATTAGGAGGCTTCTTCCTGTGTAAGGGCAGAGCTCATTTGAGTCGGTCAAGTCCGGTCATTGGTGCCAGGCCGCGTACAGTTAGTTAGACGATCAAATTACGAATTCGTCGATCACGAGGATCCATCTCCATGAATGGCCGACGGCGAGTGTGTCAGGAAATGATCCGGCCGCCGTTACGCCGTCTGAATATCGATCAGCTCATTTGTCGACGCGAATTTCTCTGGACGCTTCTCGGTATGACGCCCGCGACGCCGACGCTACGTGGAGATAGCTGCGAAATCGCTCGAGGCCAACAACCGACTGGTTTATATTGGAGTATCGGTTGAAGATCCCTTGCAGACATCGAGCATGACCCACATCCGCCGGCACAATCTTGCGCACATCCTATCGCACACAAAATTTATAGTTTTTTTCGTGCTAGTTTATCGACGAGTTGCAAGAATTGTTATTGCGTACGCATTATGATTTATCTTCCAGGAAAGTTATTGTTTAACTGAGAAATAAGCATTTTGGAGCTATTATTAAACGTTGTTTTATGCAGACGGCCCTCGGACCTCGACGGACCGTCCGACGGCTAAAACAAAGAAAACCCCAGAACATAGAAGTGGCAGAAAATTCCATATTACAATACATTGCAAAACAACAACAAACATACAAAGAAAAGACCTCTGAAACTAGATAATGCAGCTTTAAATTCATTGATGGAGTCAGATCCCTACAAATCCAACAAAAAAAGATTACAATATCACGGTCATCGAAAGAGATTCAGAAAAACTGAGCTATATTGTGTCTAGTGAGAACGGCGGAAAGGTGGAAAAAGTTCAGGTTTAGTTATCAAAGACAAATTCTGCATCATGACAATGCAAAACCACAGGAAAAAACCAAAGGATAATTTCCGAGTATCTTGAGCCATTTGCAAAAAGTATGTAATTTAATTTACTTATTTCAAAAAAATCATGCCATTCTTTCAAAAGAAAACAATACAGTTGGATATACGGAATACGAGGAAAACTTAAAATCATTAATACGTACTAGTTTCAATGAATAGATAAAAATAAAATGAATCTATATACATAGACATACAGTCCAATGGCGGATTTAAGACTTGAAAGGCCCCAGGCGCAATTTAATTTTGAAGCCCCACCTCCCCAAAAATATTTTCGCTAAGCTTTATTTGCATAATTTTGGATACTAAAATCAATTTATAGAAAAATACAGAAAGAAAAACTAAATTAAACTTAATTTGTATTGTTTATTTGCTTTCTTCTTTTTTTATTAGCTTCTAGATGATCGAAATTAGCCATCTCGAAGTGATGATGATGATTTCGTATGGCTTTTAGGAGTCGAGTGTTGTCACGTGCCGGTATCAGACGTGGTGGCGATGGCGGTTGGGTACAATCATGGTTTCGTAATTCTACGGAGCTATGAGGAGCCAGGCCGCTATCCAGGCCAATTCAGTGACGTGTGTGCTACAGGAGGTGCCCGTAGCACCCGATCAGACCGTAAATTAAATACGAATTGGGCCTAACCTCGTCTGATTATTATTGTTACAATCCGCGTGTGACAGCTCGGCTCCTGGGCTTTGGTTGACGACCTGACCCGTATTCGAAGAGCTAAGATAAACCTGGAGAACGTCCGTCACAGTCATGACATCATGGCTGAGACGGAGGTGTCTTCCTGGTGGCAAAGACCGAACGAGTTTCCTCGTTGCCTCTACGGCCTGGAAACTGGAGGACGGGGTGACTTTTTTAAGATTGGTAATATGATGGAAAGCGGCTTGAGAAACTATCCCGGCATTTGCCTTTGGGTGGATAGGGAGCCGGGGCCACCTAGCCCGGGATAATCGCTCCTCTACACCAGTTAGCGATGAAAGGGGCGTTAAGAGGTGAAAAAAAATGAATAATATAAAAAAAATGTTTTAAGAACTGAACTTTGTGACCCCCTGAATTAACGATGCCCCAGGCGCCCGCCTTATGCGCCTAAGAAGAAATCCGCCACTGCATAAGTCCAGTGTTATTAGTCTTGTATCCCTTCTCTTTTATTCGTAAATATTCGTATAGTGAGCCATTTCGTCATTACTGCTTATGAAACTTTCGCAAATCGTTTAGGATCAGGGTCCTCGAGGCCAGCTAAGCCATTTCGGATCATATTTAAATAATCACCAATCTTCGCCGTTTCTTTGTAATATTTTAATTGAATTAATTACTCTTCTTCTAAAAACATATCTTCTATTCTCTCACTCTCAAGTTCTATCAATACGTTGTTGCTTATTTCGGTTAAATTTCATCCTCTTCCTCTAGATCAGTGGTTCTTAGCCTGGGTTCGATCGAACCCCAGGGGCTCGGTGAGTCAGTCTCCAGGGTTCTGCGGAGGACAAAACACACACCCGACTTATTGTACGATATTTTGAAAAATGATATAAGGGTTCGGTGAACGCCCATATGAAACTGGTGGGGTTCAGTACCTCCAACAAGATTAAGAACCACTGCTCTAGATTTAAGTTTAGTTCTATGGTCATTTCAACGAGATCTTTAATAACTACGTCAGTTTCTGTATTACAATCTATTAGGGAATGAGTTTATTCCATACGTTACTCATGATAGATAATAAAATTTCACTCCAGACATCACTAATATTTTGAACAGCTTTATAAATGTTGTACTCTTTCCAAAATTGGATTAACGATTTTCCGTTCTGTCCATCAACAGTTCTAACCGCATGCCTAAATGTATTTCGTAACTATGTAATACTTTTTAATGTATGTATTACACCTTGATGAATTGGTTAAATAATATAGGTTGTATTCGGAGGAAGAAATATTATTTATAAATTTTGTAGTTTACAATTAGATTAGCGATCATATTTTACCCTTAGATTTATATAAAATATAACAAATAAAAAGCTCTTCAAAACAGGAAAACGATTCTCAAATCGATTATTAATAAATATATTGTTCATCAAAAACACGATATACAAGTTTTTCACTTCAACTGAAATGTCTATTGAAAAGGGGTTAATTTAAAATGCAAAAGAGTGAATTTGAAGTGGACAACGTGTATAACAAAAGATACAAATTTTTGATATTCATCTTTTTTAAATAATTAAAAAAATCAATTACAATGAATTTATTCGATTTTTAGATGTTTTTTTTACAGTTTATTGTTAAAGCTCATATGTTGTCGTATTAAATAAATATAGGTCTAAACTTGGAGGACCCATCGGACGCCAAGCATGACCCACATCCGCCCTGCCCTTTGTCCTGGAAAGACCGAAGTATTGGAAGCTTCTTAGGGAAACGATGACCCCAGCTAGCCCCATCGCGGATATCGTTGCTATAAAGTCAGACAATTTATTAGATGATCAGTCAGATGCGAGCCAACGAAGGACCCTCCTCCGATGTAACGACTGCCGCAGCCGCCTCAACACCTGCCGCCTACAATAAAGGTTGCCGGTCTACCTGGCGCGGCCAAGGATGACACTGGTACTTTTTTCGTGTTTTTGTTTCATAATATTTTCGTATCAATCATAATTTCGTGTTAAACACGGCGTTAACATGTCCTCGCAGTAAAATCGCGTGTAATGATGAAATGACAAGTTCGGATATCCTTGTATTCGGATTTTCCTCATATGATGTATCCTTTAAATGCGTATTAAAACAATTTTATTAAAACTACGTCATATACTTTGTTAAACGTATGTATGGCCGATATCAAACACGCATTGTGTCCAATAAAGATTCTAAAGACATTTATAATATTATGGATTTAAAGATGAGAGATGCAGAGTTAATGATAATTTTCTGTAATATATTATGATTGCTTAATTACATACTGATCATATTATTATCGGACATATTGATCAACTGACCGCGCAGCTATTAAGCTCAATACGATGATCAAAATTATGAATAAATTAATGAATAAAGAAATAAAAGAGTCAAGATAATAGAGCAGCGTGATGATGATCAGATGAGGTCAGGCACCCTCCTTTATTTACCTGAGAAGGAGGCCCCGGCTCGTGCCAAACATCTGCCACCTTGAGACCGTTACACAATTACACGTTATCTCCTGTTACCTCTTTACAACAAACAGCAGCCGCATTTTCTTCAAAGCCACACGCGCATTTGTCATGTTTATTAAAAAAAAAACAGCTGATACACTTTCGGTTTGTGACGAAATTTATTTTTGAACAGCAAATCATATCTCAAAACAATAAAACTATCACGCTGTCCATTGAAAGAAGAGAGTATGTATGAGAGTACTATTCCTTAGATCCCATCAATACTAAAAAAATATCAATGAGGATAAATATTAAATAAAAATTTAACAATAACTGCAGAGGTAAGTAGAATATTTCAATACAATGTAATCATAAAAAGAAAAGTTGCAAAACTGGTACTAATTGTTCAGCTAAGCTATAATTTTCGATAAAATTGGAAAAACAATTAATATGTAGTATCTGCTGTATGAAGGCCAGATGGTCATGTATACAAGTGTTGAAAAAGCATTGGAAAAAAAGATGTTATTAAATATACCATCCATCTGTCTATCATCTCCCTATGAGGACACAGTTTTTTATTTCTTTTGCATCCTTTTCCATATAGTTCACCAGAATTAAACACAATAAATTAAAATAAAATAATCCCTAAATTAACACGGTTTCTGTTATGGCAAAAAAATCAGTTAAAGAAATTCGTAATGATAAACAAACACAAATAACACGAAATTAGAACAAGGTCATTTAAAATCCTTAAATTTTGTATGGCCCCAGTTTTCCATATGCCCGGCTTCTATAGCGTAATCCCTATCTTGGCG
Source organism: Philopotamus ludificatus (assembly GCA_022495035.1). Classification (NCBI taxonomy): domain Eukaryota; kingdom Metazoa; phylum Arthropoda; class Insecta; order Trichoptera; family Philopotamidae; genus Philopotamus; species Philopotamus ludificatus. The sequence continues at coordinate 40,406 of JAGXCT010035237.1, forward strand.
CTATAAAAGGGTTGACTATACATTTTCAATCTTGACGGATTTTATCATTTTTAATTTACTGTTAATATAATTGTTAATTATTTACTACTATTTAGCTATTCCTCATACAGAAATTGGTTTTATCGACACTGGAAAACAATCTTGCTGTATCTCGAAGAATGAAATTTTACAGAGTAGTCAAAAAACCATTTAAAATGTTAATAATTCTTAAACTAAAGAAGTAGAACGGTAGATTAGATCTTTTTATACAATTTATTTTAAATTTAAACGTGGCATCCTATTTATTGTTTCGTATTTTTTTCGAGATACAGCAAAATCACTTTCCAGCGTCGATGTACTTAAATACTTGCCAATACGTTGACTTAAAAATATATGTTCAAAATGTCGTGCTTCAATTATCGACCTTAAAAACTGTTTGCTGAAAGTGTGAAATGTCAGGATGTTAGTTTGATAATCTTCGTGTCACACATAAGTGCCGCTTGTCTTATATTAACCCATTAACGCTGTAAAATTAATAATAGATAATATATTCATCTAAATATTTATTAAAACTTATTGCAACTTGCGCAGATGAGAATTTGCTGTCGTTCTCAATTCTACTGCAATATATTGAATCAGTTTTTTCCTACTATCTCATTGAGTAAAAGGCAAATCAGTGTTATGTTCCGTCTACGTTGCGAAGAACTCAGTTATTTGTGTTTGTTTATCATTACGAAAATTAAGGAAATACATTCAGTCCTCGACTTTAAAAAATGCCAAATAAACGTGAAAGTTATAAAAGGAGTGAATAATGTACTGCATGCTACACTTTAATTTATGAACAAAAGAAAAGGACTAAAAGACAATTAACACTGAATCGATGAATTGAAGTATTCCGTTCAGAAATATATGTATGTATCAGGTTGTTCGGAAAGTAATTTCGTTCCTTTTTATGAAAATGAAAGACGATTTTCTTATAGTGAATAATTATTTTATTGATATATATTGTCCATTCTGGCCCAATACCTTTTGCCATCTTTCTGGCAGTAGCATAATTCCATGCTCATATTTTTTTTGTTCTTTGTTGGTAAAATACTGATCCATGTGAATTTTACCTCTTCACTTAAAGTAAAGGTTTTACCGTCTAAAACAAATTTTAGAGACCGGAAAAAATAATAATCAGAAGGTGCCAGATCTGGAAAATATGGTGGGTGTGGCAGTATATCCATCCGAGCTGTAAGAGCTTTTGGCGAGTTAGCAAATTTGTATGAGGTATCGCATTATCTTGGTGGAACACTACACCTTTTCTATTGATCAATTCTGACCTTTACTGTTTAAGTGAATCATTCAATTTGTCCAGCTGATGACAGTACACTTCAGAATTGATCGTTGTGTTGTCCGGTAGAAGCTAAAAAAAACGATTCCTTTGAAATCCCACCAAACAGATAGCATCACCTTTTTTTGATGAATATCGGCTTTCGAAGTGCTTTGAGCCGGTTCATCTTTTTTCCTCCATGATCTTTTGCGTTTAACATTGTTGCAGGCAACCCATTTCTCTTCCCCAGTAATGATGCGCTTCAAAAATAGATCATTTTCTTGACGTTTGAGAAGCAAATCACAGACGTCAACGCGACAGCACAAATTTCTTTGCGTTTCAAATGATAATGAACGGCCGAATTGGATCAATTTAATCTCTCAGCAATCTTACTAGTTGTTATTTGCATCAATTAATGCCTTTATTGTGTCTTCATCAGCTTCAACTGGCCTTCCAGAACGTGGTGCATCTTCAACATCAAAATTTTTCAAACCAGTTTTGGCGTTCTGTCAATACATCTTCTCCATACACATCGGATATTTTTTTCTTGTTTGAACAGCATTTTTACCTTTTCGATAGTAAAAAAGTAAAATATGGCGAAGATGCTGCTTTTCACTTTCCATATTTAAAAGGGTACTAACCAAACTACTTGCGTAGAATCAATCGGACTTTTTCACAAGCAAGCCTTGCTATATCAGCTGTCAATATATATAATGAAGGCTTAAGTGTCCTTTGTTGGGAAAAAACGAAATGACTTTTCGAACAACCCAATATATAGATCTATTTTACTTTCACCTATCCTTTAAATATAAAACATATTTTTTGACAAAATGCTAAATTTTATCAAGAATCAATTAATCGCGTAATTCGAGGATATCCGGTTTTAAGATCACTAAGGTGATATGTGTAGGCATATAAATCGTAGTATTATAATCTAAATTTTATATTATATTGACTTTTGAGTGGATGGTTGTTAGATCATTAGATATGTTCAACATAAATCATTGAAATCGTCGACTGAATGTGTGTAAGACTACTATCTGATCACAACGATAAAAGTAAAATAAAAACGGGGGGAGAAAAAATGTGTCTCCTATGAACCGGTCTAGAGGGAAATGCGCAGAGGTAGGCTTCGCCGAACTCACCCTATCTCATTGTTTCTTCGGCGAACGGTGATGATGATGTCGGTCGGTTGGGTTAGGGTCGAGCGGCTCGTGCTGGGGAGCAGCTGCTCCGCTCACATGGCGCATTCCGGCGCGTGATCTCCGCGGCCAGCCAACCAGGCGGCAGGTGGCAGGGCCAGCTTTCTCCACTGGACCATCCGTCCATCCGTCCATCCGCCTGATCATACACTTTCGATTAGTCCCCGCGCTTTACGCAAAGCGGTCAGCTCCCAATAGGTACGTGACATGTTTAAAATAAATCGCCATCCGATGATAGCGAGCGAGATAAATTTGCGATTATTCGCAGGTACTGCGGCCGTACAACAAGTGGCGGCTTCCGGTATGCAATTACCTCGTAATTATGTGTCATAAATAAATTAAGACCCGCTCAATTTATGTATTGTTTTCGTAATTTGTATTGAACGGTTTAATTGCGAAGGAGGTGGAATTTAATTTAATAAAAATATATATATAATATAAAATGTGCGTGTGTAACATAGGGAGTCTGCAAGGCAGCAACAGCTGATCTACCGCAGCTTGGTCCATATATAATTAATGTATTCTACTGAGACAACGTCAGAAACATCTGCCGGTTACAACTCGCTCGCACTACTTTAACACTGTATATTCACAGATTATCCAAAACAGTATATAAAATATATAAATAAACATTTTTTAATTCATATAAATATGTATATCATTAAAAAAATAATTAATATATAATTCAGATCCAAAGCTGTAATCCAGAAATAGAAGAAACGCTTAAAAGGGCTATTTAAAGTATTCGCATATTATGAAAATAACAAGAAAAAAAAATATGTGCAGATTTTCACGTAATACTCTAATAAAAATATGTGAAATTTAAAATATTTTGCAAAATAATGTTTTAGAGTACACTTGATTCTCTTATTAAGCGGTTCGGAGTAATTATTTTTTTACGCTAATTTTTCCTAAATACAATTATGAAAAAGGTAGTAAGTACATTAGAGATATTATTCGTGAACCAAAGTATCGCCTCCTGCAGATCACTATGGAGGATAAAGTGGTAAGTAAACGATGATTGAGACAAAAGAAGCTGTCGTGGCTCAGCAACATTCACAATTAGATTGGATTGGGAGCTCCAGAAAAGTTCCAGCTCGCCAGAAATCGACTATTGTATTGAGGAAAAATAAGAGCATGTAGATTGCTTACGTCCGAAATGGAAAAAGCACCTGAAGATGAAGAAGAGGTGACTGGACTGTGTACAGAGTGATGGTGTATCATAGGGACTTATCAGAAGATGAACTAATGTTGCTGTGGATTGGGGAAAGTGAGGCTATGGATGTCCTTCTTTGAAACCTTTGAAATGTAACACCTTGAAGATTTCTAACAAAAATAAACAGATCCATATGGAGATGATAGTGATTTAAGTTTTTATTGCTTTGTTGATTTCATAACGTCCAAAACTCTTTGTATTTGTATAAAAGTCTAAAGAATAAATATAATTAATCATTGACCTTACGCAATTACGAAAAAAAAATTAAAATAATAATATTGTTTTACAATGGCACGGGTGCGATGTTTTTTTATCGCTCCGTACTGGATATGAACGGGAAAAACATCGCGCATGTGCAAGTCCGAGCGAGAAAAAATATCGTGCTGTGCCAGGTAGAAATCGATCAGGTAGCGGACCTCAATCAGTAGCGGCCGTCGCACTGTCATCTTCGTGTCGCATCAATTAGTAGAAAAATTCAAGATTTTATCGATATTTTGGATTTTTCTTACTAATATATATCACGAATAACTATTTTTATTCATAGAATAATCCATTTTTTTATGTTAAGGTATTGTCGAAGAATTTTTCAATTCTTGACTTGAAATTTATGGGGTCTATTTTCATATATTCATTTCATACAAAACATATCCCATCGGCCAGAGGCGTTGGCTTCAAGTCGTCATGACGAATCGGTCAACCAATCCAAAATATGGACCAAATTTTGTATTTTTTTACTAATCATTATGACACGTAAATGACACGCACACTCGGCGATGTCCCGCCGCAGAAGTGTCACTAGTATACGTTTCACTCGCAAACCATACCGTTTCACTCGCACATCGAATATTGTTGTTTTTATTTTTTTCCGCAATTGTGGACAATAAAGGACAAAGAACAATGAGTAATTATAATATTTATTCTTTTAAACAAATGAGAAAAGTTTGTGGCATGTAAGGTTTATATTAAAAGAGTCTTCGAGAAAAATAAAAAACTTGGGGTCCCAAATAGACCCCATCGGTACAGCTAGGTTAACAATATTGTTTCATCAAAATTCATTTCGTTTCTAATTGACCAGAAGCAGAGACCAGAAGAGAATTCCGATAAGGCGACGATCAATATTTTTAAATCTATTATACTATTTCACCACACATTGTGTTATTGCCCACCCCCCTCTTCTTTATTAACGTGTTGATAAACTCTATTCCATCATCTTTGAAAACTCGTATCTCTGTTTGCTGAATCATTGATCAATATTTCGACACACTATTTGCGCACTATTTCATACGTGCCGATCGAGAAATATTGCATCGTGACGTCACCGTTGTTGATCACGTCAACGCGGCAATGATCATCATCACCTGTGCAAAGCTGCGTACACCTCCACTACGAGCACGCGCCCGTACAGTCGACCCAGGGCACAGGTGTTGCCGCCAGATCCCGGTACAGTCGATCTATCAGCTGGGCTCGATCACCAGCTGCCGCTGGAACGTTCAACGATCCCGCTCTGATAAAAAAAATACACGACCAAACCCCCTTTTTTGGCAACGAAGGATAGATTTTGCAGAACCGTACAGGAAATCGTTTATATGTGGAATCGTCATGGTGGCCACGGTTTATGGTGGAGCGTCTTGAGAATTGATGATGGCATCCTTTGGAGTAACTCTTAATTTTAAGCGTCGATGAGCACGGAACAGGTCCGGACACAAAAGAACATGAATTCACTCTTAGAATACCATTAAAAGCACATCTCCAATTAACGGAAAGTGGATGTTACGGATCCTCATACAACCCTGAACTCCAGCAAAATAATAATTATAACGACTATCACATAATAATTAGATTATCGTTGACTCGCTTTTGGGTAATATCTTCATCCACTATTCCACACAGTAATTATCACGATGAATTCTGTCGCGAGCCGCTTTTTACAGATAATAAAAAAAACAAGCCCATTGTTATGCTGTGAAACGTCTTCCGTCGATGAAGAAGCCCGTTCTGGTGTTTTTAACCCATTAAGATTTAAATTTTAAGGACCCAAATTATTTTCGGACGTAATCTAGGCACTTTTTTCCAAAAGGTACAGTGTCCATTCCTGTTTCCGGTGACGTTTTTTTTTAAATCGTGACGAATGCAGATTGCATCCGTTGATTTTAACCCCTATCGATCCATGACCTGCTCATCTAAACAATCGATCTAATCTGCTCGAAACTAAAAAAACGCATAGTTTTCGTGCATCGCAATTATTTGTGTCGATGACGTTTCTAAACGTTAGCCGTATCCTGTCTCGCAAAGATAATGGGTTAAGATAGAAACAACACGTCCTATGACACTCAATCCTAAATAAATTAACTTAAATTATGAATATATTGATCCATTTCAATAGGTTTGAGAAACATTATTTTGAGAACAGGTTGGCTTCCTTCCGGCGCGGGTAGACACCCTACGTTGAAATAAAATGCAGCAGAATGCGAGGAAGAGAAAAGGTTAACGATTCAACCGTGAACATTATTAATGGAGATAAAGTGTTAAATGTATTTTTTGCGTTTCGTATCCGCTAATGCCGTACTTATTTGGACTCTTCTTTCTTATCTACAAGAAATTATCGATATGTTTGTGCAAAAGTAAAATTGTGCAAATGGATTACGTTGATGTGTCAATTTTGACATTATTTTCGTAGATAAGCGGAAGCGTAAACCTCACGATAGTGATCGGAAATGATAATCCCTATGAGTATTTTTTAAATTACTTTTCTATAAAATATATTAAATACACAGGAAGAACGATTGACGCAATTCCGTTGTTCAATTAGAATAACGAATCATGTTATAATAATAAATATTTCGGAAAAATAACACCAAGAGAAACACAGTATGAAACCGCATACTATTAATAAGATTTAATAACAATATAAACTCTAACCCATTTTTGCCCAATGTTCCAATATTGGAACATTTTGTTTTTTTATCACCACTCCAATATTCATCGAAGAATATAAATTGAGACTCCATCAGTAGAAAACTAACACAGTTTGGTGCAGTAGTTTTTTCGAGTTTGAACTTAATTGACAAATTTACAAGAAATGTCATTTGACAAGTAGCTTTAGTCAAATTTTCAATATTTTTACTTATATAATAATCATATTATTTTAAATTTTCATTGTTCTAGATTCGCTTTATTCGTTATTGTATTGAAATAAACTGTTTGTCTTATTTTAGTTTTCATTTAATAGAGTTTTATGTAACATGGCCAGTGTTCCGATTTTGTAAAATTTATAAAAACTCTTGTAAAACAATTGTAAAGAAATAAATAATATCGTTAAATGTGCATCATGACACTTATTACAATATGGCAATTTCTTATTCATGAGGGTTCAAAAATATTTATGGAAGACGTTTTAATAACACTGAGGAGTTAAAAACATAAGTTTTGTTCTATTTCGTTAGTTTCGGAGCTACTCTGAAGAGAACTAAATTCTGCGTATTTTTTTTTTATCAATCCTCGTACTCCTTGAATAAAGCCGTGCATATTTAGAAATCCAAGTTTTTGATTTTTCTGGAATAACTTTTTTAATATAAATCCTACATGTCACAACTTTTTGTATTTGTTTAACAAATGTATAGAATAAATATTATTAATAATCATTTACCTTTATTGTCTGCAATTGCGAAAAAATAGCAGTAATATTAGCTTCTGTTGCCACGGGCGTGATGTTTTTTCTCGCTTGTATCTGGTACGATGTGCCAAGTGCGAGTAAAACTTACTAGTAACACGTGCCGCGAGAACTCTGAGTCGACGAGGTGTCCTTAGTCTGCGGCGGGAAATCGCCGAGTGTGCGTGTCAGTTAGGCGTCATATTGATTAGTAGAAAAATCCAAAATATCGACCAAATTACGAAGCATATCACAAATAACTATTTTTATTTTTAAATGTTAAGATATTAACGAAGAATTAATCAATATCTTGACTTGAAATGCTTGGGGTCTATTTTCCATTTATAAATAAACCCCCTTCGGACGACGCGGTTGTTTTCGAGCCGCCGTGACGGATAGGTTAAAGATAAAAGTTTCGTTCTACTTCGCTAGTTTTGGAACTACTTTGAAGGGTACAAAATTCTGTCTATTTTATTATCAATGAACGTCAACATTAACCTTTCATTAATATACTCAAGATCACATTATTGATATCTAAACAATATTAAAAATTGAAATTCTACAGCAACTGGACAGTAATGATTGTTATAGTTTACTGAGTAGAGTAAGTGAGACGAAAGGTTTAAAAATAGATAAAATAAATCTAAAACCAAACTAATGAATGTTACGTTTTTCAAGGGGTTTAATGGTGAAAGTTTTTTAAAGTCAACACCCGAATCAAAAGACGTTAGGGAGGCAGAGAGATCAGAAAAAGGATATTACAGATTTGAAGAGAAATAAAGTTGCTCGAAATGATGGTATGACCGTATCAAATTAGCAAAACATTATGGCTTCATGATATTCGATTATTGGGACGCTGAATTAAAAAGGAGAAGAACTGGAGAAGGATTGCCTTAACGAAAGAATCCACGATAATCATGCTCCTCAATCAGAAGGCATTGTTGATGAAGAAATCAAATAAAAGCTATTATCGTGTTACATTTTATGAAGGGATTTGGTCTGCTTTATTAGTATTCTTAGACGTAGCATTTACCTTGTCTTATCCTCAGACAGCCTTCATAAATGACTTCAGGTCTGTCCGTCTGTATGGAACTTACGACTAAAATGATGAAGAACTGTATATATTCCTCAGGGCGACTGTTTTTCATTAGAAATTGCGTAAAAAAGAAAATCGGCTCAGGAAACTGTACATGATCATTGCTCTGTGGCTGTTAAATTACAACGACGGTCGGTTGACTTCTTCGATTTCCTCCATACTTAGGTAGAGCGCGATGACAAACGGCGGCACGCGTCACAGATTGATAGATCTCTGATTCGTATAATCATCGGGATGCGGACCCAGAAAAGCGTGCCGTGGATCTACATGGATCGCTATGGACTGTGACGATCGACCAATGAGAGCCATCATTTAATCGACAGGTCACATAGCTCTCTTTTGCTCATTGAGTATAAAATCAGGTACTAAAAATAATTCCCAACAACCAAACGAACAAAGTGCATCTTTAAGATATTTATTAATGCTTTTACAGTTTCATAACTTCTGGAATAAATAAATAAAATCCAACGGTATCCACGAGTAGACATGTGACCCGTTACACACATGGGCGTATCCCTCTCCGGAATTAGTATGCAATCAGCGCATTCAAAATTATAGTTGAGAACCGGTGATATAAGCGATAAGTGTCATTCGTGCGCATAATTTTGTTAATCTGGGAGCCTCTTCACATTTGGGACCTTATTGTTTTCCTGTTGCCTTTAAATATCTCATTTTACTGTTTAACCCTAAATTAACATATTTTGACAGAGCCGAACGGAAGTCACTTAGCTAATTGGTTGTCCTCTCCGAGGATTTGCTTTTTTATCTTGATTTTATTAAATCACAATATGATAGGACCGTTATTATCGAATGCAAAAAAATAAGGGTAGAATATTTTACGTCGAAGAATGGCTGCGTTGAACCATCTCGCCAGGACATTGAAGACCATAGATAATATCGGCTGAAGAACACGGAGATAAAACGTTAACCTTTCATTGAAGAATGTTTGTACATGGAATGCATTGTCACTGAACCAATTTCATATGTATATGAATGTCTAAGGATACCCTGTCAGTAATTATTATTGTAGATAAAGTATCTGCACGATAGTGTCACGGGAAATACCTGATCTATTTATTTAATACTATGCAGGATTTTATAAAATACAATTTACGAATAGAGAAAAAAGCGTTATACAGATACAATATATGTTTTTGCTAATATTGACAATTTGTTTTACGGGTTCATCACTCTTTTTGTTTGACCGGGACTCAAACAAAGGCTGCCGTATTGAGATGCTGTATCCACACTGAAGATAATAAAGGAATGCATGTTTTTTCCGGTTTTTTTCTCCTATATACCTGAGATAAAAAAAACGCCAATAGAATCGAAACGATTCGGAGACTGTCCCCTGAATTTATAATCAAGCATCTCTCATTCAGATGAATCTACGATTTGAATAACAATTACGTGTTTACACGAGATATTCACATATGTGTGATGTTGAGTCAACTCTGCTTTGTGAAACAATAGACGGATGATGCGGCCATCGTCTACTGCTAAAGATGTTTGTATTGTAGTTGTAGCAACTGTTTGGTTTGTACCGGTCGATTTCCGTTATCAAAACAAGAGACCGGAGGTTCTTGCGGTTCGATTACTGTAACAGTACCCAACCTCCGAGTACCACAGCATCCCGTCGCTCTCAGTCAAGGTCGTGAGAACCAATGGCTATTAATAAAATGCGATTTAAAAATCAAATAATAAAAATGTTATTTATATATCGATCATTCATAGGATACGAGATATGATAAAAAAATGCTATTTTTTTTAAATTACGTAAGCTACATCAATTTAATTTTCACAGCTTCCCTGATTTATCTGGAGATTGATAGTCACGTTGCTTACTTTGTGTAATACATTTTTGGTAAAAATGACTCGGTTAAGATAGATTATTCGACGTATTTTCCGGACATGACCTTCTGTGACTTCTTTCTATTCCCGAAGATGAAAAGAAAACAATATTAAATGACGTTTTGCTAACATTAAGGAGATAAAGACAGAATCGCTGATACAAGTATATGATCTATCTAATTAATTTGAAGTCAACAAAATTAATATCGACTGATTAAATTCGTTTGTTTTTTTTTATCAAACCTTGAATGCTGTAGCAGTAATCAAAAGTGTGAAATCAATAACCAATTTCCTAACTTGATCTGTAGGTAACAACAATCTATTATAAACTGACTAGCCTAAGTTGGTAAACGGATAAGTTGACCTATCGGCAAAGTCTATAAATTCTAAAAATTCTTTTTTGCGCTAAGAAATATAGTTCAAATTTGTCAATTTACTGTCTGTTTAAATTTCTAATGGATGTAGAAAACTTATAAATTTCAAATGTAGATGAAAGTATTAAACAATCAGTCACGGCGGCTTCAAAACAACCGCGTCGTCCTAAGGGGTCTATTTATAATGGAAAATATACCCCAAGCATTTCAAGTCATTGATGAATTAAAAATGTTTTTTTTTTAAATTGATTATACATGAAATGCTTCATAATTTGGTTGATATTTTATATTTTTAAAATAATTAATATGACGCGCAAATGACAAGCGCACTCGGCGATGTCCGCCGCAGACTGAGTACTCGCTGCCGACTGCCGCTCTCGCCGCGCGTGTTAATCGCACGGTTTCACTCGCACTCGGTACATCGTACCGGATGCGAGTGAAACATCGCGCCGACAATAGAAGCGAATATTGTTGTTTTTTTTCCGCAATTGCAGACAATAAAGGACATAGATTATTTATAAAATTTATTCATTAGATTTTTTTAGACAAATATAAAAAGTTTATGACATGTACGCTTTATATTAAACGAGTTATTCGAGATAAATAAAAAAAAAATTGGGTCCCAAATCGGCACGGCTAGGATAAATGCGTCTCAGATCACTAGTGTTGACATAGGAGACGGATTAACACATTCGTTGACAGTCTTGCATATGCACTCATTTTTTTGATTACGCGTGGGTCACGAATGCATTTGGCAGATTTTCGTCCACAGTTATCCACGTCGCCAAGGAGTTTGTGTGCAAGTAAGAACTTATCTCAACTCAATACGCATTTTTAGTCATTTATCTTGAGTCTAATTCGCTAGGGTTTCGCCAAATTTGTATACTATTTTACAACGTCGATAACAAGTTGTGAAGCTGTAAGAGCTTTATAAAAAAATAAATACAGGTCGACTATGAGAGATGAGACACTGAATTACTTGTCCATTCTTTCTATATAAAAAGGCATAGGCAGATCAATTATTTATTGTGAAGCAATTAGAGAATATGCCAGGGGTCAAACCTTGTTTCACACTGATGTTTTGTTTGAGGACACAAAAAATTTAAGAGAAATAAAAAATCATTACCTGTCGTAAATATGAAAAAAATCTGCTTGTTTTTTTGTGTTAGATCCATAACTTTATTAAAATAATAATAATCCGTAACGATAGTGCATATTCATCCTGCAGGCTATTTGAGATCATTCAAAAAAATAATAGACGTTATAATTGTCATAAACAACGAATAAAACAGGCAAAAAAAGATTCAGACTGACGCTCGAAATACGCCTGCAAAGTACGTGTACGTATATGTTGAATTTAATTTATTTTAGATATTTTTTCGATTTTTATGTATATGTGCATCTTATCTTTTTATCCACGGTAATCTTTGCGTATCCCCGCGCAAATAGAGAATCAGATGTACATTTGTATGTACCAAAATATTATTTTAGATTTATTCTCCCAAAATTGAATAGATCAAACATATTCATTTAATGTAATTAATTCAAATTAATATTAATTTAAAAACAAAGGATCGTTTTGTCGCTCCAGATATATAGAATGAATAGAAAGAGACATCCGACCGTATTGGTGACACACGAGTGCACGCTGGTATACAGTGAATTATTGATTTCTATTCCACACGATGCAACTTTTGCCTCTCCACCGAGTAATTCCCATGTATTTGTTCAATATGTATTTTTTTTAATATGAGGCATGTATCGATCTTCACGGTCCATGGGGCAACCGGTAGCGACCACAACACCATCTCTATCCACAAACACCGCAGACCTAAATAATGACCCTGGGAATGATTTCATTAATACGGGAGAAACGTTAGACGTTTATTTACAGACCCAGCCCAATTACCACCGGTGGTGATGCAGTCGTGTGACATCACACGATACGTGGTGTCTGACTCAGCGGTTAGTTCCAGTGCGCGATGCCGTGGAACAGAATACATGGTGAAGTTCGTTTTCGTGTTTGGTTTCAATATATCGTAAACACTTCAGCGACGCCACTGAAAATTCGTAGACATTTTTAAAGACATGCCAATTCCGATTGACAATAACCCAATATACCGCCGTTTGATGCATCGAGCCTGTGAAAAGTCAATTTTATGGAGTTCGCGTGTCTGCCACGGTAACCTTGTGAAACTGATACACGGAATTCTATTGAATTAGAGCTACGGTCAGCTAATTGATTTATTAATATCTTATGGGATTTTTTTTCTATTTAAAAAAGAGATTAAATAAGCACACATGTTCTAATCTGATCGATTACAAGGTGATATAAATAATACATGTCACAAATTGTTTGTATTTGTCTAAAAAAGTCTAAACAATATATATATTATAAATAATCATTGACCTTTATTGTCCGCAATTGCGAAAAAAAAATAAAA